>SJYA01001556.1:419715-456507 GCA_006410615.1 Neotragus moschatus | reverse complement strand
TCTGGGGTGACATGAAATAAAAGTTTAGCTGCCTGAAAGAGATGGAGTCATTGTTAGCCTTCATTTTGCAAGAATACAGTGAAGTTTTAGTGGTCTACATATACCCAATTTGCTCCTCAGAGAACCCTCAAGAAATTGTTTTCATAGTCACATTACATAAGAAACTATATCTATAGCCAAGACTGAATTCTATGCTCATTTTATCAACATCATAAAAAAGTTTCTCCTGTGTTTGACAAGTATAATATCAATAAATCAGTTTTAGTGTTTTAACATTAAAACCTTGTCTCTTTTTTGGTTGGGTCTGAAACTAATAACACATCATTTATAATACACTCTGAACCACGAATGCCCTCTTATAAAATTTCTCAGTTTGTTTTTCCTCTGTAGAACAATATCCCTGTAAACTGTAGAGAATCCATTGTTAAAATGTGAAATCTGTCTTTGATGATTTTCACTATACTAAGTAATAAAGTAATTTCAGTTCAAATGTAAGAAAAACCTCTCTATCCTTTTAATTCTGTCCCTCATTACAGAAGGGTCTAAGTATCAATTTATGTTTTATTAACTTCAAATAATGAAGGAGTATTTAGGTGCCAATAATTTCCCAATCCATCTTGAATATATCAGCATTGGATAAGAGAAAAGAATGATGACGTTATTAATGTCTGCTTTATTCTTATCCTGAATTGTTTTAAACCAAGGCAGCATGTCTGGGTTTAATACTACTTCCCTGATGGCTCAGTGGTAAAGAATCTGCCTGCCAATGTGGGCATGCTGATTTGATCCCTGGGTTGGGAAGATCCCCCAGAGAAGGAAATAGCACCCCACTCCAGTATTCTTACCTGTGAAACCTCATGGACAGAGGAGCCTGGTGAGCTACAGTCCATGGATGGGGTTGCAAGAATCAGACATGATTGATGACTAAACAACAAGAAGAAGAGAAAAGCAGTGCCTCAAGAATAATTAGGAAATCAATTTGAAAATCTTGACTCTATAATCTTTACATCACACTCGAGTTTTCCCTTCAAAGCAAAAACATCTAAAGGTCTCTCTGGTTCTCTTTCCTTCCCTTCGCCACACCTAGAAAAATATGTGAAGAAACTGCTTCACTTAAAAACTCAGTCTAGGAACTTCCCCAGTGGTTCAGTGGCTAAGACTCTGTACTCCCAGTGCAGGGGTCCTGAGTTCCATCCCTGGTCAGGGAACTAGATCCCACATGTTGTAACTAATATCTGGCACAGCCAAATAAATATAGAAGATTTTTTAAAATTCAATCTTTCCAAATGTGATGAAGTCTGTTGTTATTTTTGTTTAGTCCCAAAAACATAAATCCAATTTTCACCTGGCCACGCAACTGATAATTTAAAATTGTACACCAATTTGAATTCATCTGAAACATTTTTAGATGGAAAAGAAAGAAGTTTTGAAAGTATAAGAGGATGAGAAACAGAAAATTTTATCATTCATATAAAAGAAAAATGACTTCACTTCTACATAATTATTGCAAAAATTAAATGCAAAATTTGAATCCTGAGTCAACTGAGTAAGCCACCACACCTAGACCAATTATATTTTCTAGATAAAAAGATAATGACTTTTGTATGAATTCTATGTGTGAGAGGTATCCAAAAGGTATTGATATTCTTAGAACATATTGATAATTTATAGAGATTAAAAAGCATAATTTATATATCCAATTACCCACTAAATCTATACCCTAAGATAATTACACCTAGAAAAGAAAATTTAGCCACCACTGGTAACTTTTTAAAATACAAAAAAGCAAAAACCAATATAATGAGCATATAAGACTAAATATTTCTTAGCTTTTTGCCATTTTTAATGTATTTGTGAGCATCGTTTCTACACATATGCTGTACTTTTATACATATGTATTTAGTCATAAAGAATACATATCACTTTTTAAATGTTATACAACATGTTGTCCTCTTTCTACAACTTCTTTCAGCCTTATGATTTTGAGATTTTTTTCATATTGAAATCTTATTTTAGTGGTTGAGAAGTTTCCATTGTATGTCATTTTTAGTTCAGTCTGGGTTTATTTGATTTTTATTTAACAATCAGTAATGCATTGTCTCTTTATGCACATGTGCTAAAATAGCTGGGCTACAGGGTGTGCAACTTTTTGATTAGATGTAGAACGGCAACGTGTTATACGGTAGGTATGTTGTTTGTGTGAGTTCAGATCATTTACTCCTACCCTCTTGGACTCTGTTTCTTGATCTCTACAATGATAATAGTAGCAGTAACTGCGAATGACAGACTGCTTGTTATACTCCAGTATCCATTATCCTCTTTATCCTTAGAAGAGTTTCAGGTATATACAAAGCCATTCAGATAATGCCTAACTTTTAGCATTCTTCCTAGATGTGGACATATGACTACGTTCTGGGTCCTTCTCCTCTTCCTGCTATCTAGGAATGGTTGGAGAGAGAGAGAGAGAGAGAGAGAGAAAACTTTTCCCTAGAAATGGAAGCTCTGTCTTGAAATCTTGAACCTGGCAGAGCTGTCCTGTTAGCATCTATTGCTGGACTCTCATAAGGAAGATCAAGACTCTCATTTAACCACTGGCTTTTTATTAGTCTCTTTTTTATAGCAGTTCAGTTTACACCCTAAGAATTCATAATGTGTGGCATTTTTTGTTGTACTAAATTACAAACTCTAGAACAGTGCTCCATAAATATCAATTATTTTGCTATCATTACAACGCCAAATGGCTCTCTAAGGTGTTTCACTAATTTATAAACTTACCAGCAGGAGACTCAGGTTTAATTCTTGGGTTGGAAAGATCCTCTAGAGAAGGAAATGACAACCCACTCCAATCTTTTTGCCTGGAGAATCCCATAAATAGAGGAGCCTTGGAGCCTGGTAGGCTACAGTCCACGGAGTTGCAAGAGTCAGACCCGACTTAATGACTAAACCTCCACAGCAGTGCATGAATCTTCACACTTCATTGAATTTTTATATTTATGTAAGTTGCTTATTAATTCATATTTTCTTAGTATGCTTTTAAAAAATGAAGAATGACGAGCATTTATAAAAGTGCACAAATCCTTAGTACATGGCTTCAGTTCAGTTTAATGGCTCAGTCGTGCCCGACTCTGCGACCCCATGAATCACAGCACACCAGGCCTCCCTGTCCATCACCAACTCCTGGAGTTTACTCAAACTCATGTCCATTGAGTCGGTGATGCCATCCAGCCATCTTGTATATGGCTTAATCAGCATTTATAAAGTAAGTAAGCACACATGTATTATCATAACCAAGAATACTTGGTTTCCTTTGGCCTCCTCCCAAATACTACCTCTGTCATCCCCAAAGGTAACATTATCCTGAATTTTAAACACATAAATGTTAGGGACAAAACTGTACTCCCTTTCACTCACATGCTGAAGTTCTAACCCCTAGGACCTCAAATATGACCGTGTTTGGAGATAGAATCTTTAAGGAGGAATTAAGTTAAAAAGAGGTCATCAGGGTAGACCCTAATCCAACATGATTGATGTTCTTATAAGAAGAGGAGATTAGGACACAGATAGGTTCAAAGGGAAGACAATGTGAAAACACAAGGAGAAGATGGTCTAGAAACCAAAAGAGAGAGGTCTTAGAAGAAACCGACCTGCCAACTTGAATTTCTAGTCTCCAGAACTATGAGAGAATGAATGTCTATTGTTTTAGATATTCAGTTTGTGGTACTTCGTTATGGCATCCCTAAAAAAAACTAATAATGGTAGATTAGTTTTGTTCAAAATGATCTAGTATAAGAATCAATATCAGATTCGGAATTTTTTGTTTAGGTCTTTTCACTAAACGTATTTTATTGAGATTTACTGCAGTGTTGCACATGGTGGTAGTTAGGGTTACTTTATGGTATTTCATTATATGTGTGTAAAAATTTATTTATCCATTTAATGCCGACAAGCATTTGAGTCATTTCCAGAGTTTTGCTATTGTAAATTGTTGCTCTTAAGATTATTGCTATCTTTTGCTGAACATGTACTCATTTCTCTGGGGAACTGGTCTAGGAATAGAACGTCTGAATCCTGGTATGTATCTATGTTCAATCTTGTAGATTCAGCCAAAAACTTTTCTAAAGTAGTTTCACCAGTCTACACTTTCAGAGGTAGTGCTTCCAGTTGTTCCACATTGTTTTCAGCATGAAGTATTGTCTGTACTTTTAAAAATTTTGGGTATTCTGGTGTGTAATAAATTCATTGTGAATTTAATATGTATTTCCCTAATTACTAATGAGACTAAGCACTTGCTTTCTCTAGCAGTATATGGCCAATTTTATACTTTGTCTTCTATGTTTGTGCAGTGTCCTCTAATATTTCAAGTCCATTATATTGGTTACTTATGCTGCTGAAGTGTCCATATCCCTATGAATTTTTGTAATAAAATGTCCTAATTATTGTGGATTTGTCAGTTTCTTCTCTATATTCTGTCAGTTATTGATTTATGTATTTTGAACCTTTACAAATTGTTATATATGCCTAGTAGATTGGACTTTTTATCATTTTGAAATGTTCCACTTTATAGCAATGATTCTTATAGTAAAGTCTACTTTTTCTAGCAGTAGTACAGTTACAGATTGGTACCTTTTATTTTGACTAATTATCTTTTTTCATTCTTTTTTAAAAAATTGTTTTCAACATTCATATGTATTGTATCTTTTTTCACTTTTTCATTCTTTTTTTAAAAATTGCTTTCAACATTTCTACAGTCTTACATTTAAGATGTATTTTTTGTGTGTTATAAATGGCTGACTTAAAAAAATTCTATTTAACAAATTTTGTCTTTTAATCATAGTATTCACACTACTTGCATTTAACAAATAGCTATTATGTTTAGTTTTAAATTACCCTTTTTATTTGTTTTCTTTTGCCTTTTCTTATCTTCTCTTAGATTAATCAAGTATTTTGTGAATTATTCCATACTTTTCCTCTATTACTTTGTTATTCGTTATTATACTATTCTTTAGCTGATTAGCCTAAGGATTAAAATTTGAATCCTTGTTTTGTTACATTTTAATACAGACTGTTACTTTTAGCCTTTCCCCAAGAATGCTTTTATTCTTTTCTCATCTTTTGTTGTTATGTGTTTTGCATCTTCAAATATTTAAACCATACAATGTATTAAATGATATTTTAGACATTCATTCAGATGTATTCAAATATTTATTCTTTTGATGGTCTTTATATTTTCCTACATTTATATGCAGACTTTCCACCTAAAGAATTTAATAAATTTTTAGTATGTGTGTGTGTGTATGTGTTGTTCTGCTTGTGACTGTCAGCTTTTTATATTTGAAAATATACTTATTTTTACTTTACATTTTATGGATATTTTTGCTGTATGTATAATTCTAGATAAGTAGGCACTTTCCTCTAGCATTTTTAAAAAAATTATTTTCTTCTAGTTCCTAACGTTTGTGTTGCATATTTAGCCATTAGTCTGTTTCTTGCTTTTTTGAGGGCAACAGATTTTCTTTCTGGATGCATCTGACAGTTTCTCTGTATTTGTGTTTATATGCCTGAATCTTTAATGTAGTTTCACTGTGATGTATATCTTTGTGGACTTGCTTTCTTGTGGTTCATAAAATTTCTTGAGTCTGTGGCTTGATATTTTCTACATATTTATGTAAATTCTTAGTCATATTCTTCAAATGTTTTGTTCCACTTTATTTTGTTCCTATCTCCTTCTACACCTCAGTTCAGTTCAGTCACTCAGTTGTGTCTGACTCTTTGCAACTCCATGAACTGCAGCACGCCAGGCCTCCCTGTCCATCACCAACTCCTGGAATTCACCCAAACCCATGTCCACTGAATCAGTGTTGCCATTCAACCATCTCATCCTCTGTTGTCCCCTTCTCCTCCTGCCCTCAATCTTCCCCAGCATCAGGGTCTTTTCCACATCAGACATTTACTACATGTTAGACATTTCACCAGGTCCAGTTTGTTTCTTATTATATATTACTTATCCTGACTTTATTTCATTTGAGCTATTACCTGTCAATCTATCTTTTAGTGTACCAGTTTAACAGCACCCAGCCTACTGTTAAACCAATCTATTGAGTTCTTAATTTTGGTTATTATTTTTTTTCCAATGGAGTTTCTATTTGATTCTTTTCTCTGGATTCTAGTTCTCTCCTAGAAGTCTACAAGTACAGGACAAGAGAGACCTATTATAAAAAATATTAACCACAATTATTTTTAATTCTGTATCTGATAACCTTAATATTTGCATCTCTTATTGACCTGTTTCTATTTTATCATTTTTTTTTACCTTTTGTTCTAAGTAATTTGGTTCTCTTTCTTGTATGATTGGTTGTTTCAAATGGATGTCAGTCATTGTATATGGAAAGTTTTAAAGATAAATTGACACCCATGATAATAATATTACTTTCCTACAGAGAGGACTAACTGTTGTTTCTGGTAGACAATTAAAATAGAAGTAGGTAACCTTAATATATTTTGGACTGAGCTAATTTCAGATATTTTTCAGCAATATTCTATTTCTAATTTCCTTAGTCCCAAGGGTAGCTCTGCTGGAGCTCAGCTCTTCTGAACACCCAGCTGAGTGTCTGGGGCAGTTTACCAGAATATGGTAAACTGGTGAGCCCTGAACTTCAGATTTTGTCTCCCCAGTCCTTGTGACTGTTGGAAATTCTGAAGTTTCTTAACCTCTTTGGGACTAGTTTTGTTTGGCTTTTGACCTGTTGGCTGAAAGTTACAAATAGGCAAATACTGGCAAGTATTTCAACAGAGCAGATAACAGTAAATATTGAACTTACCTCTTTGTGATTTCTTTCTTTTTGGAATCTTGGCTCCTCAGGTCCTAACTATTGTGATTGCTCTCTGAAGTCTTAAAACAGATTTTAAAAATTTTCTAGATTTTTTGTTTTATATTGAAAGATTTAGTCTCATGCAAGTTAAACAGCTGTCACCAGATGTTTACACCCTCTGCCTGTTATTTTAATTTGCATGCCCATGTATTGTAGTGAGGTTGGGGATATTTGTTTTTTATATATTTAGTGATCTTTGTGTTTTCTTCTCTGTATATCCTTTGCCCACTTTTCACTGGATTGTTTTTTGGAGGATAACATTTGAAGAACTCCAGATACTACTTAGGGGAAAGGAAGCTATGTCTGCAGATATCTTCCTCTAGTCTGTGACTTGTCTCAATTTTTTTTATGTTGCCTTTTGTCACACAGAAATTTTCAATGTTAATAGATAAATTTAAAACATCTTTTTCTTTATGGTTTGTGGGCTTTGTGTCTGGTTTAATAAATTTTTCTGTATCCTGATATTATAAAGATATCCTTTCCAGTTTTCTTCCTAAAGTTTTGCAGTTTTATTTTCATATTGAGGCCTTTAATTTACCAGGCATTTACTTTTTCTGTGTTTTATCATGTAAGAATAACCAAGTGTTCTAACACCATTATCAAATGCCAACCACTTCCCAACTGTTTGATACTATCACTGTCAGTGTTTCTTTGTAAGATAAATTTTAGTATTTTTAATGTATTGATGTCACTGGTTTATTTTTATGCTCACATAACTACCTATGGACAGTGATCACATTTCATGGTTCTCTGACTCCCCCAAACTCTTTAATTTTTATAAAAATTAAGTACAATGAAACATTTGTTAATAGATATATTGATCTAGATTGGTTAATGCTACATATTGATAGGAAACATAGCATTATCTACCCATGACAATATTTCAGTTCAATTCAGTCACTCAGTTGTGTGACCCCATGGACTGCAGCATGCCAGGCCTCCCTGTCCATCATCAACTCCTAGAGCTTACTCAAACTCATGTCCATCGAGTTGGTGATGCCATCCAACCACATCATCCTCTGTCATCCCCTTCTCCCAATCTTTCCCAGCATCAGGGTCTTTTCAAATGAGTCAGCTCTTCACATCAGGTGGCCAAAGTATTGGAGCTTCAGCTTCAGCATCAGTCCTTTCAATGAATATTGAGGACTGATTTCCTTTAGAATGGACTGGTTGGATCTCCTTGCCATCCAAGGGACTCTCAAGAGTCTTCTCCAACACCACAGTTCAAAAGCTTCAATTCCTCTGTGCTCAGCTTTGTTTATCGTCCAGCTCTCACATCTATACATGACTACTGGAAAAACCATAGCTTTGACTAGATGGAATTTTGTTGGCAAAGTAACAAAGTCTCTGCTTTTTAATATGCTTTTTGGTCATAGCTTTTCTTCCAAGGAGCAAGTGTCTTTTAATTTCATGGCTGCAGTCACCAACTACAGTGATTTTCAGTTCAGTTCAGTCACTCAGTCATGTCCGATTCTTTGCGACCCCATGAATCACAGCACTCCAGGCCTCCCTGTCCATTACCAACTCCCGGAGTTCACTCAGACTCATGTCCATCAAGTCAGTGATGCCATCCAGCCATCTCATCGTTTGCTGTCCCCTTCTCCTCCTGCCCATAATCCCTCCCAGCATCAGGGTCTTTTCCAGTGAGTCAACTCTTCACATGAGGTGGCCAAAGGACTGGAGTTTCAGTTTCAACATCAATCCTTCCAAGGAACACCCAGGACTGGTCTCCTTTAGGGTGAACTGGTTGGATCTCCTTGCAGTCCAAGGGACTCTCAAGAGTCTTCTCCAACACACAGTTAAAAAGCATCAATTCTTTGACCCTCAACTTTCTTCACAGTCCAACTCTTACATCCATCCATACATGACTACTGGAAAAACCATAGCCTTGACTAGATGGACCTTGTTGGCAAAGTAATGTGTCTGCTTTTGAATATGCTATCTAGGTTGGTCATAACTTTCCTTCCAAGGAGTAAGTGTCTTAATTTCATGACTGCAGTCACCATCTACAGTGATTTTGGAGCCCCCAAAAATAAAGTTTGACACTGTTTCCACTGTTTCCCTATCTATTTCCCATGAAGTGATGGGACCAGATGCCATGATCTTCGTGTTCTGAATGTTGAGCTTTAAGCCAACTTTTTCACTCTCCTTTTTCACTTTCATCACAAGCCTCTTTAGTTCTTCTTCACTTTCTGCCATAAATGTGGTGTCATTCTGCCTATCTGAAGTTATTGATATTTCTCCCAGCAATCTTGATTCCAGCTTCTGCTTCATCCAGCCTGCCATTTCACATGTTATACTCTGCGTATAAGTTAAAAAAGCAGGGTGACAATATATACAGCTTTGACATACTCCTTTCCTGATTTGGAGCCAGTCTGTTGTTCTATGTCCAGTTCTAACTGTTGCTACTTGACCTGCATATAGATATCTCAGAAGCAGTTGGTCTAATATTCCCATCTCTTTAAGAATTTTCCAGTTTGTTGTAATCCACACAAAGGCTTTGATATAGTCAATAAAGCAAAAGTAGATGTTTTTATGGAACTCTCTTGCTTTTTCTGTGATCCAGTGGATGTTGGCAACTTGATCTCTGGTTCCTCTGCCTTTTCTAAATCCAGCTTGAACATCTGGAAGTTCATATATAAATAAGACAATATTTATTTCCTTGATTTCTATCAGATATTGCAACATGTACAAAAAATATCTACTTTTAGTGACTCTAAAATGAATCTCTAGAAAAATATTATTAGTATTAGTTAAGATTTATTGGTTAACGGTTATGTGCTTGGCATTGTTCTGAAAAATTTGCTAACTCTATATATGTTAACTTTATATATGTTAACTCACTTATAAGAAAACTATGACTCAGAAACTACTATTAATCAACATTTTTAAGATAAGAAAAATAGAATCACACAGTAGTGAGTTTTTACTCAGCTTTATAAAGACAGGCAATGCAGAATCATTTTTTAAAAATCCATTTTATTTTAACATGAAAAATAGATGAGGTATTGCTATCATAAAACTTTTAGGTAAGCAATAAATTATAAAATATTTCTAAATAGATTTATATTTTTTCTGAAAAATATGTTCACACTTATATTTCAGTTTTTGAATAGTTATTATATTCACTGATAATAATTAATCAGAAATAAACTGACTTGTGGCTTTGTACAAGGTTTTAAAATTAACTCTAATTTGCTTGAATCTACATACAGTGTTGGTTTGTTTGCATTCACTGCTCTTTACTTGATAACAGCTGCATTTCAAGGGATAATTCACTTCATGTGTGCACTGATGGCTAAAAATACATTTCACATAAATGGAATAAAGAACATTTAATGGACTAAGTTCTATATATGTGAAAGCCAACAGCAATATTAGAAATGGTGTTTATTTTATAGCCCAGAAACTGCATTTTAAATGCTAGTATATGTTTATATGACAGTTCTATTAAATATAAAAGAGTCCCATTACAAGGGAAGTCCTTTACATAGACTTTTTATGTGGTCTAAATAGCATACCCAGCCCTGCAACTTCTCATGTGAGACATTTTTAGAACCTTATTTATGTTAAAGCCATAACAAACTAGCAACTAGAAAACTATAATGGGCACAAACGGCTAATAAAAAGAGATTGTTGAAAATACTTCTTAATAGCAACTTAGGAAGAATCTTGATGAAACAAAGTCAAGTCCAGTGTCTCTGGAAGCCTGCCACCCCAGTAATCACAGGCCACAGGTACTCCCCCTTTTCCATCTTTGTTGCTTTCTTGGCTGGAAACTAAAGAGCGAATAAACTCTAAGATTGGTATTTGCCCTACTTTTCATCCTTACTGCCTACTGAACCAGAGGTGCTCTGGAAAAACTCCTAGGATCATTTTTCCTCCCTGTGATGATTATTTACTAGATGGTTTCTCTGGAGAAGTAGGGCAGATACTCCAAAGCTGGTCAAAGGGGGAGGGTGCCATGCACACATGAATCTGCATATGTGTGCAAGTGTGTGCTTGTGTATTACATACGTAAAGCCCAGACACTTGAAATCTGGATCACTTCTCAGCTGAACTGCTGTGTTTAGACAAGCTGGCTAAAATGAACAGGTCAAATCCTTTATTTATAGAGTACAAACTATTTGATCTGGAGTAGATATCAGCTCTACAGTCAAACATGTGGGCCAAAGTCATTTTTATTGCTACATCTTGCAGAATTCTGAAATGGTTCATGCTGTCACCCATGTGAGCGAAGGAAAAATTCCCACAGAAGAGTGGGCCAATCAAGAGTGAAATGCTGCTTGGATCACTAAAAAAGCCAGCATGTATTTATATAAGTGAAAGTGTAAAGCAGTGAAAGAAGAATGATTTTAATTTCTTATTTATTTATTTATGGCCACACTGGGTCTTCATTGCTGCTTGTAGGCTTTCTCTAGCTGTGGTGCCCAGTCTTCTCATTACAGTGGCTTCTCTTGTTGCAGAGCACAAGCTCTAGGGCACATAGGTTCAGTAGTTGTGGCAGACAGACTCAGTTGTTCCACAGCACATGGGATCTCCCTGGATGAGGGATTGAACTCATGTCTTCTGCATTAGCAGGCAGATTCTTAACTACTGGGGCATGAATGAAGTCCAAGAATGACTTTAACTTCTGAACTGCAGGAATCTCCTAACGAATTTTTCTCACCCAGAGGTCCACTAGGACAGTAGCTGAATCTGGCACAAAAGCAATGCTCTCTCTGTGAAACAGAGAGATACTGGAAACCTATGGAATACAGTTTGAAAACTATTTACCTATTGGAGTTATCTATGCCATAAGAAGCATGGTTCAAAAACCATTCATTTTTGGGGGTTGGATCAAGATCAGTGATGTTTATCTCTAATCCAGTGTGGAAATTCATTCCCCTATACTCCTGATGAAGGGCCTCCAGTCTATTTTTGAACTCACAGTATTGGGAAGCTTGTGACCTTAACTTTTTCTAGCTTTGCTTGTAAGAATAATTTTTATAAGACAGTTCCCAACCCATGCATGCTTAATTTTTATAATCATGTCATTTAAATGAAAATGGCCACCCAAGAACAGCTGGCTCATCTTAGAAGTTTCCCACTGCCATTCTTGGAATTTCCTTGTGACAGGGGAAAATTATACACACACACACACACACACACATATATATAAATATATTTTCAGTCCATGTCATCCGAGCCTTTGTTGTGCTGAGTGGAGGAAAGTGCCTTAAAGATAACATCTTAAAGTTATTCGAGAGCCCTAAATAATATATATTTGGATTTGGAATATGAATCAACTTTAAGAAATTAGAATGTTCTTTTATTTTCTTATTCTTCACTCAAATTTTCTTTCTCTCTTAATCACGTTGGCTCTTCCAATTTGCAGACTGTTCTCCTTGATAGGGTCCTTCTAATAATGTAGCTCCTGAATATGGTATAACAAGATATTGATATGTGAATAACATAAATCTGCATGCATCTAGTTTTTTCTAAATTTTATTTCTGATTAAGGATACTAATCACGATACTAATATAATTAAGGATAATAATTTGCAGTCTATGGGGTCACAAAGAGTCAGACACGACTGAGTAACTGAACTGAACTGAAGGATACTAGCACCAAAAATTTGAACAAAAAATAAAGTTGAGGACTAACATTACATGATAATAAGATTCATATCGTGACAGAAATTAAAACAGGATGATACTGTTTATAAAACAGAGAAATAAAAGAGTAGGACAAAATAGTGTGCAAAATGACCTATACATAGTAGACAACTGATTTGAACACTAGTGCCAAGGTAATTCAGTGGTGCAAAAAATAGTTTTTCAACAAAAGATGTTTAGACAATTGGATATCCATATAGAAAAATGTGAATAAATAAGCAAACGCTTGATTCATACAGCACAGTATACACACAAGTCAATTCAAAAGAGGTTATAAGCTGGATGTAAGACATTAAACTATACATCTAGAGGAAAATAGGAGAAAACCTTTATGATCTTGGCTTAGGTAAAGATTTCTTATATGCAATGCCAAAAGTAAAATTAATAAAAGAAAAAATTAATAAATTATAATTAAATTGCTTAATAAAGCTAAAATTCTTATTCATTGAAAACCACTATATAAGAATGAAAAGACAAATCAAGACTGGAAGAAAATATTTGACAAGTATACATTTGAGAAAAGACTAGTATCTAGAACATATAAAAAAAAAACTTGTAACTCAATAATATGAAAAAAAGAATCCATTAAAAAAAAATGGGCAGCAGTTTTGAACAGACAGTTTATCTAGGGATATAAGAATGGCAAATAAGCATGAGAAAAGATGATCAATATTATTAGGGAAATGCAAATTAAAGCCACAATGCAATAGGGCAGAGGTTCTTTGCAGAAAAGTCACTGTGGTCCCTGTTTCAGTAGTCTTTCCATTGGAACCCAAATGGCCTGCCATTGAGGGCCAGTCCTCTGACACCTCCTCACAGATCCCTCGGGAAGCCTCCAGGCACCCACTGCCTGCTGTGATGGCCAATTCCTTCTTGCAGGTGCACTAGAATGACCACCAGGATTCAGAGGTCACCATCAGCCACCAAATCAAACAAGAGCCCTATGTCTCTTATATCTACCTGTCCACATACCTCTTACTATCTTGACTATGATGATGTGGCTTTGAAGAACTTTGCCACATGCTTTCTTCACCAATCTTATAAGGAAAGGGAACATGCTAGAAACTGACGAAGCTGCAAGAACCAAGAAGGTGGTCAAATCTTTCATCAGCATATCAAGAAACCAGTCTGAGACCACCAGGAGAGTGAATTGAATGCGATGGAGTGTACATTACACTTGAAAAAAATTTGAATCAGTCAGTACTGGAACCGCACAGACTGGCCATTGACAAAAACAGACTCTACTTGTATGATTTCATTGAGACATATGTCCTGAATGAGTAGATGAAATCCATTAAAGAACTAGGTGACCACTCTAATCAACTTGCATAAGATGGGGGTCCTGAAAGCTGGCACTGCAGAGCCTGTCTTTGATAACTATATCCTGAAAGACAGTTACACTGAGAACTAAGTCTTAGATTGGGTTCCCAGTAGCCATGGGGGGACTTCTTTTGTCACTAAGAGAGGGCATGCATTTGAGTTTATCTTTACCTTTTCTATAAGTTAAGTACCAACTTAAGTTCTTCCATTTGTAACATTCTTTCAAATAAGGTAATTTGGTACAGCCCACCATCCAAAAGCTACACCGAAGTAACACTGCATTTCATACCTATCAAATGGCTAAAATTTAATAGTTGATCATAACAGTGTTCATGAAGAAATGGAACTCAGTGGTAGAGATATAAAATGGTAAAACCATGTAAAATACTTCAGAAAAAAGGCAGTTTCTTAAAATGTTAAATATACATATGTAATCTAGCACTTCCACTAGATCTTACCTAAGAGAAACTGAAAGCATAGGCACATATAGATTCTTGTACACACACAAATGCTCAAGGGAACTTAATTATAATAGCCAAAAAGTGAAAATAATTTGAATTTCCATTAATAGGTGAATGCATAAACTAAGTGATGTGGTACACCCATCCGACGGAATGCTACTTAATAATAAAAGTAGCTAAAATATTAACCCATGCTACAGCTTGAATGAGTCTTAGAATAATTATGCTGAGTGAAAGAAGTCAGAAAAAAAAATCCCACATGATTTGTGGATATTGCAACTCAATTCCAGAAAAGTAAATGACCCAATCAAAAAATAGGCCAAAGAAATAAATAGACATTTCTCCAAAGAAGACATATGGATGGCTAACAAGCACATGAAAAGATGCTCAACATCACNTCTCCAGGCAAGAACACTGGAGTGGGTTGCCATTTCCTTCTCCAATGCATGAAAGTGAAAAGTGAAAGGGAAGTCGCTCAGTCGTGTCCGACTCTTAGCTACCCCATGGACTGCAGCCTACCAGGCTCCTCTGTCTATGGGATTTTCCAGGCAAGAGTAACGGAGTGGGGTGCCATTGCTTTCTCTGAAGTAGTATGTATAAAGGAGTACAAATAAGAAAGTTAGCAGAAAACAGAGGAAATACTGTTAATTTGGTGGAACATCAAACAGAAATTGTGAAGCACGATCATTAAAGGAAGTCACACCAGAATGATAATATATGTGACATATAAAAATATAGAAACACATTCATGTAAAAGTTATTACATTGGTGCAGGATCCAGATGGTGAACATAAATCAATCTGTGTCACAGAAAAGGAAAATTTTAGTATCAATCAATAGCAATCAGTGAAGAAATAAAGCCAAAGGGAGTTTTGAATATGTAGTGAAAATAAGGAGAAACTTCCAGGTGAAGAAATTAGCACCAGAGTCTGGAAAATAGAATCCATCTAGAAAAGTCAGTCATGACTGAAGATAAATTATGATTTACATATTTACCACCATAGGAATGGCAACTATTTTCTCAGTTCTACTCGGTTCAATTGCTCAGTCATATCCGANAATATGTAGTGAAAATAAGGAGAAACTTCCAGGTGAAGAAATTAGCACCAGAGTCTGGAAAATAGAATCCATCTAGAAAAGTCAGTCATGACTGAAGATAAATTATGATTTACATATTTACCACCATAGGAATGGCAACTATTTTCTCAGTTCTACTCGGTTCAATTGCTCAGTCATATCCGACTATTTGTGACCCCATGGACTGCAGCAGGCAAGGCTTCCCTGTCCATCACCAACTCCTGGAGCTTGCCCAAACTCAAGTCCCTCAAGTTGGTAATGTCATTCAACCATCTCATTCTCTGTTGTCCCCTTCTCCTCTTGCCTTCAATCTTTCCCAGTATCAGAATCTTTTCAAATGAGTCAGTTCTTTGTGTCAGGTGGCCAAAGTATTGGAGCTTCAGCTTCAGCATCAATCCTCCGAATAAATATTCAGGATTGATTTCCTTTAAGATTGACTAGTTGGATTCCCTTGCTGTCTAAGGGACTTTCAAGAGTCTTCTCCAACACCACAGTTCAAAAGCATCAATTCTTCTGCACTCAGCTTTCTTTATGGTCCAACTTTCACATTCACATATGACTACTGGAAAATCCATAGCTTTGACTAGATAGAACTTTGTTGGCAAAGTAATGTCTCTGCTTTTTTAATATGCTGTCTAGGTTGGTCATAACTTTTCTTCCAAGGAGCAAGCATCTTTGAATTTCATGGCTTCAGTCACCATCCACAGTGATTTTGGAGCCCTCCCCCCAAAAAATAAAGTCTCTATTTCCATTGTTTCCCCATCTATTTGCCAAGGTGACCATCTGGCACACAGAAGTTTGAGGAGCACTGTTGAGCCACACCTGCCTGAGAAGATGCCACAAAACTAGTGACGTATAGAATAAACATATGAGAAGTGGAATATTTCCTGCCACATCAGTAAACAAGTCTGTCACAGTCATCAGCAGTTGCAGCCCAGTGATGTAAGCCAAGACCCAGTTTCCTGCACAGTCAGTCTCTCCCATCAGGAAGATTCCATAAGCCTCTTATCCTTATCCCTCAAAGGGCAGATGGAATGAAAACCACAAAGAAACCGAATCAAACAGATCACATGGACCTCAGCCTTGTCTAACTCTATGGAAGTCTAAGCAGTGATTTTGGAGCCCAAGAAAATAAAGTCGGTCACTGTTTCCACTGTTTCCCCACCTATTTGCCTTGAAGTGATGGGACTGGATGACATGATCTTCATTTTTTGAATGCTGAGTTTTAAGTTAGCTTTTTCACTCTCCTCTTTCACTTTCAAGAGTCTCTTTAGTTTCTCTTTGCTTTTTGCCATAAAGATGTTGTCATCTGCATATCTATTGTTATTGATATTTCTCCTGGAAATCTTGATTCCAGCTTGTGCTTCATCCAGCCCAGCATGTGACATGATGTATATAAGTTAAATATGCAAGGTGACAGTATACAACTTTGATGCACTGCTTTCCCAATTTTGAACCAGTCCATTGTTTCATGTCAGGTTCTAACTGTTGCTTCTTGATCTGCATACAGATTTCTCAGGAGACAGGTTAGGTGGTCTTGTATTCCCATGTCTTTCAGAATTTCCTACAGTTTGCTGTGATCCACACAGTCAAAGGATTTGGTGTAGTCAGTAAAGCGAAAGTAGATATTTTTCTGGTACTCCTTTGCTTTCTCTATGATCCAACAGATGTTGGCAATTTGATCTCTGGTTCCTCTGCCTTTTCTAAATACAGCTTCAACATCTGGAAATTCTCAGTTCACATACTGTTGAAGACTTGCTTACAGAATTTTGAGCATTACTTTGCTAGCATGTGAGATGAGTGCAATTGTGTGGTTGTTCGAACATTCAAGACTGACCTTTTCCAGTCCTGTGGCCACTGCTGACTTTTCCAAATTTGCTGGCATATTGAATGCAGCACTTTAACAGTATTATCTTTTAGGATTTGAAATAGCTCAGCTGGAATTCCATCACCTCCACTAGCTTTGTTCATAGTGATGCTTCCTAAGGCTCACTTGACCTCACACTCCTGTCTGTCTCTAGTTGAGTGATCACACCACCATGGTTATCTGGGATATGAAGATCTTTCTTGTAGAGTTCTTCTGTGTATTCTTGCCACCTCTTTTAATATCTTCTGCTTCTATTAGGTCCATATCATTTCTGTCTTTTATTGGGTCCATCTTTGCATAAAATATTCCCTTGGTATCTCTAATAGATGTGTATAAGAGACAGNTGGTTATCTGGGATATGAAGATCTTTTTTGTATAGTTCTTCTGTGTATTCTTGCCACCTCTTTTAATATCTTCTGCTTCTATTAGGTCCATATCATTTCTGTCTTTTATTGGGTCCATCTTTGCATAAAATATTCCCTTGGTATCTCTAATTTTCTTGAAGAGATCTCTAGTCTTTCCCATTCTGTTGTTTTCCTCTATTTCTTTGTATTGATCATTTAGGAAGGCTTTCTTATCTCTCGTTGTTATTCTTTAGAACTCTGCTTTCAGTTGGATATATCTATCCTTTTCTCCTTTGCCTTTTGCTTCTCTTCTTTCCTCAGCTATTTGTAAGGCTTCCTCAGACAACCATTTTGACTTTTTGCATTTTTTTTTCTTGGGGATGGCTTTCATCACAGTCTCTTCTGTACAATGTTACAAATCTCTGTCCATAGTTTTCCAGGTACTCTGTCTTTCAGATCTAATCTCTTGACTCTGTTTGTCACTTCCACTGAATAATAGTAAGAGATTTGATTTAGTTCATACCTGAATGGGCTAGTGGTTTTCCCTACTTTCTTCAATTTAAGTCTGAATTTTGCAATAAGGAGTTCATGATCTGAGCCACAGTCAGCTCCCAGTCTTCTTTTTGCTGACTGGATAGAGCTTCTCCATCTTCTGCTGCAAAGAATATAATCAATCTCATTTCAGTATTGATCATCTGGTGATGTCCATGTGTAGAGTCTTCTCTCGTGTTGTTGGAAGAGGGTGTTTGCTATGACCAGTGCATTCTCTTGTCAAAACTCTGTTAGCCTTTTCCCTGCTTCATTTTGTACTCCAAGGCCAAACTTGCTTGTTATTCCAGGTTTCTCTTGACTTAATACCTCTGCATTCCAGTCCCTATGATGAAAAGGACATCTTTTTTTGGTGTTAGTTCTAGAAGATCTCATAGGTCTTCATAGAACCATTCAGCTTCTTTGGCGTCAGTGGTTGGGGCATAGAGTTGGAATACTGTGATATTGAATGGTTTGCCTTGGAAAGGAACAGAGATCATTCTGTCATTTTTGAGATTTCACCCAAGTACCACAGTTTGGATTCTTGTTGACTCTGAGGGCTACTCCATTTCTTCTAAGAGATTATTTCCCAAAGCAGCAGATGTAATGGTCATCTGAATTAACTTCGCCCATTCTGGTTTATTTTAGTTTACTTATTCCTAAAATGTTGATGTTCACTTTTGCCATCTCCTGTTGAACCAGTTCCAATTTACCTTGATTCGTGGACCTAACATTCCAGATTCTTATGCAATATTGTTCTTTGCAGCATTGGACTTTACTTCCATCACCAGTCACATCCACAACTAGATGCTGTTTTTGCTTTGACTCAGCCTCTTCATTCTTTCCTGAGGTATTTCTTTGCTCTTCTCCAGTAGCATACAGGGCACCTACCGACCTGGGGAGTTCATCTTTCAGTGTCATATCTTTTTGCCTTTTCATACTGTTCATGGGGTTCTCAATGCAAGAATACTGAAGTGGTTCGCCATTCCCTTCTCCTCTGGATCATGTTTTGCTGGAACTCCCCACCATGACCCATCTGTCTTGGGTGGCCCTACATGACAAGTCTCATAGTTTCATTGAGTTATACAAGGCTATGACCCATGTGATTTTCTAGAGACTATTAATACATTAGTGTTTTCTGATGTTCACTAAACCTTGCTCCTTTTGTCAGCTTTATTTTCTAAAATATATCCCTTTTTCCTCCAGAAAGATCGCTATTCCCATGAAAAAACTCGTGGGAAGTGGTTTTCTCCTTTCTTAGGGTTGGATTTAAATCATCCTGAGATTTTTCTAATTGGACATGCATTTGGCTGCTGAACAAAGAACAGGATCCCCCATCACCTGAGGCTATAACAATGATTCATTTACATTAAGATGACTAAGGAATGCTTATATTTGAGCTGCAAGTCAAGAATTCAGTGTTGAATACCAGTGATTTTGTCATGAATCTGGAAGATACTTGACTCACAATTTTCCCCATCAACAACAAGTAAGAATTTGAAATATTAGAATTGCCTTGTAAAATTAGCCTTGGAGGTTGGGAGACTATCCATTATGGAAATCAATTGTTTGCATGACGGGCTTTTTGTTGACTGTCAGTGTTCTTTCAGTGACCCAATAAAACTCACTGCATACAATCAAGCTATACCAGAAGAGGTGACCATGAAGAAACAGCAACATCACTAAAGAAACCCTTGTTTCCAAAAGCCCTTACCCACAATTTTTCCAGGCTGAATGTTCAGCCCAGTGAACTGATGTACCCAGGGCTTCCCAGCACATCTGGCTTCCCACATCAGCTTCCCCATGACTGACCTGAATGCTTCCAGGCAACCTCAGGCTCCCCTCAGTTAACTCTGTCCTATCTCCATGGTACCTGCGCTCTGCTTATGGCCTTTCTGCTGTCTAGTGCAACCCATGCCAAGAGGAGAAAGGAGTAGTTTTAATGCCCCGAGGAAATCCTCAGGAGGGATAGGAACTGGTAGAGAGATGCCCCATCCTCCTCCAGTTCTTCAAAGAAGGCATTTTTCACATTCCCCAATCAGTCCTGAAGTAAGGAAACCCATTGCCAAAGCAGCAAGCTTTAGGTCAGACTCTTTTCTTGCCTCATTTCCCTCTTTCTTGCTTGTCCTAGAGACCAGACTACAAATAAACTGCAGCCAAGGTCTTATCTCTGCTTTTTGGGGGAGGGGAACACTGATTAACACCCTTTTTCTTCTCATCATCATCATTATGCTATTCATCTCATCTCAAAAGTGAGTCATCTCAGAATCCTCCCTGCTTACATTTGACAAATATTAAGTTTTATGTGTACTTTGTTCTAGTTTGTTGCACTGATAAATTTATATATTGTTTGGAATTGTTTGTATTATGATATGTTAATATATGTTTAAAGCATATTTCCCTTCCATGTTTCCTCTTTTTAAAGGTATTTGTGGCTCTTAGAAATTTATTTTTCATAAGAATTCTGAATTTATTGTATCCAGTTTTAAAATAAGTCACATAGTGCTTGTAGTAAATGATTCTGAATTTGCATTAAATTTACACATTACTTTGGAAAGCATTGCATTTTAAATATTATATTGTTTCATTAAAGAGACAATATATATTTTCTCAAGAGTCTCAGTCCATTTGGGCTGCTATAAAAAAAATACCATAGACTGGGTGGCTTATAAACAACAGAAATTTATTTCTCACAGTTCTAGAATTGGGGAAGTCCACGATCAAGGCACCAGCATATTCAGTGTTTGGTGAGGGCCCTCTTCCTGGTTCATGGACTATCTTCTTCTGTTTGTAACATCACATTGTTACTGGTGGGTCAAGGGGCTAGGATGTTCCCTAGGGTCTCTTTTAGAACTAAGGGATTCCCAGGAAGTTCAGCAGTAAAGAATTCACCTGAAATGCAGGAGACCCAGGAGATGAGGGTGCTATCCCTGGGTCAGAAGATCCCCTGGAGGAGGAAGTGGCAACCCACTCCAGTAGTCTTGCTTAGAAAATTCCTTGGATAGAGGATCCTGATGAACTACAGCCCATGGGGTCGCAGAGTCGGACAAGACTGAGCAACCGAGCATGCACACACCATCTCTATTTATGAGGGCTTCACCCTCATGACCTAATCACCTCCCAGAGGTCTCCCCTGTTAATACTAACACATTGCTGGTTAGGTTTCAGTTCAATTCAATATGCAAATTCTGGGGGGACACAAACATTCAGTGTATAGTACCAAGTATTCAGACATCACTATTATATACTTTTAAAATTTAAGTTCCTTACCTTTTTTACATAATATATTCCTAGGTATTTTTTCCACTTGAGTTGCTGTTATTAACTGATATTTGTGTTTCAATTTAGATCTTTAAAACTGGTTGCTAATATAAAGTGTGTTTTAGTAATTTTTTTCTTTTACCTGACTACTTTCCTAAATTTTTTATACAATCTTCTATGTACCCAGAGCATATAACCCTATCATAGGTATATATAGATAACTTTGCCTTCTCTTTGTTAATACTGATTATTTCCACTTATTTTCTCATTGCATGTCAACCTCTCCAGTGATAATGAATTATAGTAGGAAAAGCGAGTGTCTTTTATATAGCTCTGATTTTTACTGGAAATTATCTCAGTATTTAATTATTTTCTACACTAGAGTTTTGGTAAAAACAAGCTTTTTTATTGTATTTAAGTAGTTATCTTCTATTTCCATTTCATGTAGAGTTTTTATTATGAAGTTTTTAGCAAAATTCCAGGAATTGAGAGAGTGGAGTGAATTCCTCACGCTTGTGCACAGAGGGAAAGGAAACAGTGAAATGGGCGACTCTGATGGAAATAAATTACTTAGCAAGGTTGCAGATGGGAAGAGTTATATATGAAATTTACAGGTGGAAAGAGACTAGCCTGAGGAAGAAGTAGAGTCCTTCTCTGATCAAACTGAAAAGAGGGAACATAAGGTGCTTGAAGACCCAGAGAAACTCTGACTTGGAGAAAGAGGATGTTTTCTTTTTCTAAATGGGGTTATAACTGGTTTACAATGCTGTACAACAAACATGAATTAACCATATACATACATACATCCCCTCCCCACCTCCTCTCCTTTTAAGAAAAAGTTTGGGTAAAAACTAGCACAGACAAAGAGAGTTTGAGACTGGTGGGTGTGACTGGTGCTGTATGACTCAGAACAGTGATCACAGACTGGCACACAGGGAAGCCAAAAGAAATAAAGCCAAAGTGCAGATTAGCGATAGTACATGCAAAGAAGGCTGATGGGAGTCAAGATGCTATGTCAGAGCGGGTGATGTGAAGATGCTACATGAAACTAGGTGTCAATGATTTAGTAGAGAGTGATGGTGAGTGGAATTAAAATTAAATTCCATAAATCACAGCAGGATCCTCTGTGACCCACCTTGCGAAGTATTGGAAATAAAAGCAAAAATAAACAAATGGGACCTAATTAAACTTAAAAGCTTTTGCACAACAAAGGAAACTATAAGCAAGATGAAAAGACAGCCTTCAGAATGGGAGAAAATAATAGCAAACGAAGTAACTGACAAAGAGTTAATCTCAAAAATATACAAGCAACTCCTGCAGCTCAATGCCAGAAAAAAAAGATCCAATCAAAAAATGCGCAGAAGAACTAAACAGACATTTCTCCAAAGAAGACATAAAGACGGCTAACAAACACATGAAAAGATGCTCAACTTCACTCATTATCAGAGAAATGCAAATCAAAACCACAATGAGGTACTATTTCACACCAGTCAGAATGGCTGCGATCCAAGTCTACAAGCAATAAATGCTGGAGAGGGTGTGGAGAAAAGGGAACCCTCTTATACTATTGGTGGGAATGCAAACTAGTACAGCCACTACAGAGAACAGTGTGGAAATTCCTTAAAAAACTGGAAATAGAACTGCCTTGCTGCTGCTACTGCTAAGTCACTTAAGTCGTGTCCGACTTTGTATGACCCCATAGACGGAAGCCCACCAGGCGCCCCTGTCCCTGAGATTCTCCAGGCAAGAACACTGGAGTGGGTTGCCATTTCCTTCTCCAATGCATGANACAAACACATGAAAAGATGCTCAACTTCACTCATTATCAGAGAAATGCAAATCAAAACCACAATGAGGTACTATTTCACACCAGTCAGAATGGCTGCGATCCAAGTCTACAAGCAATAAATGCTGGAGAGGGTGTGGAGAAAAGGGAACCCTCTTATACTATTGGTGGGAATGCAAACTAGTACAGCCACTACAGAGAACAGTGTGGAAATTCCTTAAAAAACTGGAAATAGAACTGCCTTGCTGCTGCTACTGCTAAGTCACTTAAGTCGTGTCCGACTTTGTATGACCCCATAGACGGAAGCCCACCAGGCGCCCCTGTCCCTGAGATTCTCCAGGCAAGAACACTGGAGTGGGTTGCCATTTCCTTCTCCAATGCATGAAATTGAAAAGAGAAAGTGAAGTCGCTCAATCGTCTCTGACTCTTAGCGACCCCATGGACTGCAGCCCACCAGGCTCCTCCATCCATGGGTTTCTCCAGGCAAGAGAACTACCTTAATACCCAGCAATCCCACTGCTGGGCATACACACAGAGGAAACCATAATTGAAAGAGACACGTGTACCCCAGTGTTCACTGCAGCACTGTTTGGAATTCTTGCACTTTTTGATGACTATATTGCTGTTATCAACCTGTAGAATTTAAACGTAATTGAAGAACTGACACACGATTTCCTCATGTGAATGGGAAGGTTACAGCTGTAACTCAATCCACTCATTAAAATGACAGTCACATTTTTGAGAGATTAAAAAATTGTAAAAATAGTGCAATCATTTACTTAGATCCTACTTTTTTTTTTAAATTGAAGGAGCTGAAAACTAAAGTGATTTGGGACAAAACAGAAGCTTGGAGTTTGTTTTCTAGGCATGGTTTCTGGTCCCTTTATGTGAAACTCACCAACTCTACTCAGAGAAAAATGAGGTATCATCTGGTGCTAGTTCTTAGCACTCCAAACATGTGAGTGGCTGAAGTTAAATCCAAAAGTCCTTAAAACTGTGTTTTGTGTGTTTACAAAGCAGTTTGCGGTGGCATCCATCTTCCTTACAATGGAGAGTTCAGCCCACTGAAATAGCATTTCTGTCATTAGACTTAATAATCTAAACTGGAGATTGTCTCTGTTTTAAGGTCCTGCCTGGTCTCTGAAGCCCCATTCACCTCACAGATGGGCCACTGGTATCTATTGGACACCACCTCCACTCTTTCACTCCCCCACCTTCCCAACAGACTGAGAGCTGCGTCCTGACTCCAGATGGCAGACAGGGGAACTGCAGGCACTCAAGCTTGGCACTCTGTGATTTGGCAGCAAGGTGCCTTGCAGCTAGTGTATCTTCAACATCTACCATGTTGAGTCCATGGTTCTTTACCATTTCACATCCATTGTGAAGTAACACAGAACCTCCCATGGTAAATTATATTATTCACAGATTGCAGATAAGGGGGCTGATATCCAGATGGAAAAGACAAAAAAACTAACATTTACTGAGCATCTGCTTTGTAACTAGCAGTGTTAAGCATTTTACAAGCATCATCTAATTCTCACCGCAAACCTAAGAATTATGTTATAAGAGGCAGGAGTTACAACATCTGTTTTATAGATGCACAATGGTTCTAGCTTTAGGGGAAGACTGTGAGAGTTGGACTGTGAAGAAGGCTGAGTGCCAAAGAATTGATGCTTTGGAACTGTGGTGTTGGAGAAGACTCTTGACAGTCCCTTAGATGGCAAGGAGATAAAACCAGTCCATCCTAAAAGAGATCAGTCCTGGGTGTTCATCAGAAGGACTGATGCTGAACTCAAAACTCCAATACTTTGGCCACCTCATTCGAAGAGTTGACTCATTGGAAAAGACCCTGATGCTGGGAGGGATTGGGGGCAGGAAGAGAAGGGGACAACAGAGGATGAGATGGCTGGATGGCATCACTGGCTCGATGGACATGAGTTTAGGTAAACTCCGGGCGTTGGTGATGGACAAGGAGGCCTGGCATGCTGTAATTCATGGGGTTGCAAAGAGTTGGACATGACTGAATGACTGAACTGACTGATTTGGGTTTTAATCTTGGCCTGATCATCTCTCAGTTGTATGGCATTTGGAAAATTGCTTCATATTTCCATGCTCCAGTTTTCCTTTTTAAACGATTTTTACATTTTTATTTATTTTAAAAAAACTTTTTATATTGGAATATAGCTGATTAACAATGTCGTGATAGTTTCAGGTGGACAACAATGGGACTCAGTCATATATATACTTTTATCCATTCTCTCTCAAACTCCCCTCCCATCCAGGCTGCCACATAACACTGTGTGTACCAGTTCTATCTGTAAAATTGGGGAGATGATGGTGTTTACCTCACTAGCATGTCAAGTGCATTAAATGTGCTGAAAAATGTAGAAAAATTCATGTAATGTGCCAGCACAATACTCGGCTTGTAGTAAATGGACACCATATAATAGGTGTCCACAAATAGGATTAAGTGCTTCTGGGTAACAAATATAATCTATTAATTAGGAGTAATGTACTCATGGATGGCTATGACTATACATTTTTTCCTATCTTTGTACACAAGTGTGCATTTTCTCACTTTTGTATATTAAGAATGGCTTCACAGGGATTCCCGACACTACAGCTGACTACTGAGGCAGATGTATTGAGTAAATACTCTTTCAACAGACCTCAGATTATACCCCATAAGCTCCCTCTGAATCAGGCTGACTCTCTGAGTGTACATTTGACAGTACTAGGGAGAAGGTTGCCCATACCTGTCAACACTCTTGATTTTTTTCAACTGTCATACATTTCCTTATTAATGAAATTTTAGGACAATTAATTTTTTTATTATGGTCAAGAAACCATAGAGAATGCAAAGAAAGAAACTAAATAGAAAAACAAATCAAAGGGAATTAATCTTCTAACAATGTCACGCTTTGCTCCATGTATTAAATTTGGAAATCTATAAAAGGCTTGGTTTTATGAATGAATATTTTTCCACATGACACAGACATTTTTACTGAGTCCATGTGGTGTCTGTGAACATTATCACCCAGTGAAGGCCAGGTGCCTGTGTGTTTAAACACAAGAATTTGAATGGTTTGGTTGAATAGCTACTGGGACTTTTCACTGTGAAACCCGGCCTAGTCAAAGATTGGTTTTAAAACAAACCATGTACATTACTGTTTAGGATTTTTTTTAATTAAAAAGTTACAGTAAATATTTTGGAAAGCAAAATAGAAAGTAAGCATATGAGATATTTCTGTATGGACCAGAATAAGATTTAGAACTTAGAGTTTGAAAAGCCAAATATCCAAGTGAAGTCACAAAGAGCAGCTGTGTAGTGGATTTGGCTAATAATGACAGAGATTCGATATTGCTTCTCTTTTTAAGATTGGTATATCTTTTTGTTTTGATTTACTCTTGCCAAAGTCAAAGTGTCCTGGCTGATAAAGATTGTTTTGTGAATTGAATGAATGACTAGAATAACCTCTATGAATCTCCAGTGAGCAACTAACTATGCAGAAAGTTATATTTCTTCCACTCTAGGGAAAAATCTTCTCACATTATTTATGCACCTATGTAAGATATTTCTCCATTCTATTTTTAGACCTTTTTTTGCATCCATTAGTTACTTATAATAATCATCTCTTGCATTCAAGGAATATTTAAATAACTTCAGGAAAAAAGCACAAGGTAAGATATCTCTATTTGAAAAGAGGCACTGAAATATCAACTTCGAAAAGCAGTAGGGAGAAAACAGTATGTTTTCCATTTCTTTTGCAAAACAAAGGAAGTAAAAAAATTCTTTCATGGTTTTTGTTTTGCAAATCACATTGTCCTCAACTTTTAAAATAATAATCTTCCCTGACAGCTATTTAATAATTGTGAGCGATCTACGACTTTATTATAAAGCACTCATCTCATCTAATGATCTATTTCCTTTACCCCAGAGGCAAAGTACAAAGCTAAGGAATTATCTTGGTGATACTTTTAATAACTTCCTGTGGGATTGCTAACCCCAAATGAAGCTGGTTCTGTAAAGGAGTTAATCATGTAATTTCACAGATTAGACGCTGCAGGGTTACTAATGAGAAACTTCAGTTTAGTGATAAACTTTTTTTTTCCAGGAATATTTTGAGAGGCCTGTAACCTTTGGCTGACACCCAGCAAGGCTATTAGTTTAACCATGGGATGCACTACCAAATGCACAAGAGTCAGCAAACTTCTTTTCTGGAAAGTTGATTATAAGAATAGTTTTGTTAAGAGACTTTAGAAACAGATGGAATGGGCAAAAAAAATAGGAGGAGGGGGAAGACAAGCATAAAAAACTTATCAACTTCCGCTGGTTGGCATAACTTCAGCTTCTAGTGTCTTTTCAACATATGCTTAGGATGGAAACCGCAGCTCACATTTAAATGTCATGCTGCCCTCTGTTCCATAAACATGTATCATCCATCACTAAATATTTAGATCTGAATTGTTGGAACTGAGTTCTGTGCCAGGGGTAGGGGGATTAATTCCTTTCAAGGTCCTCACATGATGGATTTTACACTGGAGTAAACATCCGAGAAGAGCTCACACTAAAGCCATAAAATATATAAATAAAGTTTAAAGTTTAATTAAGTCAACATTATTTAAAGTGGTTGTCATATTTTATGGCGAACTTTTCATGTTTATTTTGTATGACTCCTAATAAATAAGCCCCTCCTGATCAGACAAAAAGCACAGCTAGGTTAAAATTAAGAGCTGCAAACCTAGGACTAGAAGAAGAGTGTTCCTGAGTTGGGGCTAATGCAACCTTTTCCCATTATACTTTTATTGCTAAAACTAACCTTTAAGCTAAACACTGAGTCAGTCTCCTGTATAGACACAACATTTGAAGATTCTTTAAGGCCTTATTAATTGGACTGTGAAGAAAAAATAGATGCACATAGAACATAGACTAGCAAATAATGGAAAAGAAACTGTGCAGTAAAACAACTTTCATTTGATGTTTGGTTTATAATAATAGCATAAGAAGAAGAAGAACTGATTCAAGTAAGCTCATATTAGCTTCTTCTTAAAATAATTTTTCTTAAAAGGCAAATCTTTGAAATAAACATAACTCGTCCTCCATAAATCAGTACTCTAGAGCACCAGATTTTCTTCTTTAGTATTAAATAAGGAAATTGACAATCATACACTTTCATGTTTGATGGATATGGAATCTAAGGAGAAAGAGAAATGAAGGACAGAGGCCAGCTAAAGCAAATTCCTTACTGCAAAGAGTTGAAGTCCAGTTGCCACTCTTTACAGACTTTATCTTCTTAAAGTAAAAGTTTCCTCAATATGACAGTGAGAACCCTATTTCTTCCCACAGGAAAAAAAAAATCTCTATCCAAAGAAGTGTTTAAGCTTTAAGGAAAATTTTAGAGCAAAGAAGGTTTAGAACATGTGTCTGCCAATGTCCAGCTAACTGCTTTCCTATTTAGAACACTGATTTAATGATGTATATATCTACAGAGGAAAGGGGAGGAAGTTATAACTGATGACCTCTCAGAAGCTGGAGATTGTAATACAACCTTTGATGGTTCTTGGGTTGCATATTTTTAGAAACTAGGCGATTTGATACAACATACTAATCATATATTCCCTCAGGTGTAAAATGTAGCTACTGTGAAAATAAGAGATCCTATTTGTCAGTTGCATCCTGCATATACACAGTAAACACCCATCGATGGTATCAGTTATCACTGGCTTCACGTTCATATTTTTAAGCTACATATTAAGGCCAAGTGTTTTTCCAACTACCAAGTTCCTGAGGTGGCTGATGATTTTTCCCTAAATTGGGGCTCATACTTATTTTTTGATAAGTGTCAATCTTTTACATATATAAAATACCACATATGTGTGTGTGTATATATATATATATATATATATGTATGTATACACATATGTAAGAACTTTGATATTTTTCTGGAATAAAAATACATATATATCAAATGTAAAAAATACACGCTATCAAAATAGCTTGGGCCAGAACTTGAGATTTCAATGAACTGAAAAACATTTTTTAAACTTACTGATATTTGACAAGCAAAACACAAAATTCATCTCATTCTTTTCTGCTGAGAAAATGTCTCTTTATGTTGACATGCTTAGCATATTTTCTGAAGTTTGTGCATCATCCTTTTGTGAATCTTTGGTTCCAGATCATTTTCTGTCCACATTTCTACATTTCTCTTTATCATAACAATGAAATGACTGTATTTCCTCCATGAATATATCATTGTCTGCTAAACACTCCCCCTGGAGGGAGCATGTTTTATGAAATAAACATAATTAAAAGAAAATGAAATGAAGATTACAATTATACGTTAGCACTGAAAGAGAACTTCTGAATAACACCGTGATGACAGAACACAAAAATGTTATGCCAATACAGCTGATTTTGTTGATTTTGTGAAAACCTGCATGTAAATAGTAACTGTAATTTAATTGTTCACTGTTTCAACATCTAAAAAATCTACTAAGAAATCTATCTGAAAGTCATTAAAGCAAAAATGGTGAAGCTTAACTTTCACTCACCTGACAGATGCTATGGTGTTTATCTCACATGAAAATTATTTTACTTTATAATTCTAATGTTTTAAAGTTCTTTATTAATTTGCATATTTTAAAATCATTTTTTCATTTTTATAGCTACTTTAATACACATGTACAAATTATACCTACATATACCTAAAGAAATTATTACTTTGTATTACTTTCTTAAAGAAATAAACTCAGACAAAGTAAATTTGTATATACTTAGTATTTTTAATACATAGATGACTAAATTGTCCACAGAGATATTTTAACAAACACGAAAAAAAAATGTCATCTGAAAAATTCTGCTTTGTTTTCCATTGTGTTGCTTGCCAAGGAAAACTTTCCTTGGTTCACATGTAATCTTATTCAATTAGACTTTTAGGAGTGTGGTTTCTGATGTTCAGAAACTGGTGACCCAGCAGGCACACTGGAGTAAGTCAGTTTCACCAATGAACTCTCAGGACAAGCTAGTATTTCCAAACTATTTGTTTTCTCTAAATATTTTCCCTCCTTGGGTGACTTATACATTATATGGTAGAACCAGAGTAAGTACAAAAGGTAGGACCAGATGAGAACCATTCTACATGTAGCTCACTGGTAGTAAACTTGGGCTTCTATCAAGGAAATTCTTCAGCAAGTAGAATGTCCTTGCAGGAGGGAAAGCTTGTACAACACAGCAAGTTAGGTAATGAAGACATACACTCTAATGCTTTCATTTTCCCAAAATACTTATTATTAATACATACATTTGTTCCACAAATATGTTTAGTAACTTTCCTACGTTGTTGACTACTACCTCAAGTGTAGCTAATGACATCTAGCAAAAAGTAGGCTTTCTCTTCCTTCAACCTGGGATGAAAAATTCCTTTAGGATCCCTTATGGTTCTTGTGGCTAAAATCACATATACATGTGCACACACACACACATTATATGTGTAAATACATACGCACATGTTTGGTCTTAATATAAGATTTATATTAATTAGGGTTTTATAAATTTATATTTGTGATATATTCTATACAAAAAGATATCATTTCATGTCTTTTTTTTTAATTTTAATTTTTATTTTTTCATCTCAGGTGTACATGAGTTCCCAATCTTGAACCGCCCCNCCATTTCACACCAGTCAGAATGGCTGCAATCCAAAAGACTGCAAGCAATAAATGCTGGAGAGGGTGTGGAGAAAAGGGAACCCTCTTACACTGTTGGTGGGAATGCAAACTAGTACAGCCACTATGGAGAACAGTGTGGAGATTCCTTAAAAAATTGTAAATAGAACTGTCATTTCATGTCTTTTAGTACTATTGTATCTGATGACAAAAGAGAAGGGCAAATGAAATTAAATTCATAGAACTTAATCCAAAACTGCCATCTACTTCCCATATTAACAAATTCTAACTAGAGAAAGAGTATTTCATTTTAGATAGGGCTGAATGAACAAGGTTAGTAAGAGACTATCTTTTTCTCCTTTAACTGGAATGCCCCAAGAAATAAGTCCAAGGAAGAGTCTTAAAATTAATATAAATAAGGATATTATCTGATCTGTATCACAAACTAGTGACTTAATAGCCCACTCTCAAGTGATATAGACACTATTCATTTCATATACGTTCCATTCAAACCACAAATCATGAAATTTCTATCTCATTAAAAAGTAACGAATACCTGTAGAAAGCTACTATACTTTCCTGATGAAAACACATTTAAGCTTGGTCATATTTTGATACTATTTTCACATTTAGTATATGACCTCTATTTAACTTTCTGGTTAATAAACACATCCCAGGTAATAGCAAAGTCCAAGGCCCTCATCACTGTGGCATGATGAAAGCTTAGTGATCTCCAAAGGCTGCATATTGTTTAAATATAAAACAAACTTGGTGAGTAAGTTAGAGAAAAGACAAATACTGTCTGCTATCACTTTATATGTGGAATCTAAAAATAAAACAATGAACAAATAACAAAACAGAAACACACTCACAGGTATAGAGCACAGAGTGGTGGTTGCCAGAGGTAAAGTGGGTGGAGGGAGAGGCAAAAGGGGTAAGGGAGATTAAGAGGTACAAGCTACTAGGTATAAAATAGATATGTTACAAAGATATAGTATATGGCATAGGGAATATAGCAAATACTTTCTAATAACTTTATATGAAGTGTAATCCATAAAAAGTCAAACCACTCTGTTGTGTGCCTGAAACTAATGTAATATTGTAAGTCAATTATAGGTAAAGAGTAATAAGTAAATTACTTCAATAATAAGTAAATAAATAGATAAATGAAGCAAATGTGTCTTGATAAAATACAAATGGATGATATGAAGGTGGAAACTTCATAATTTAAGGATTCTGAAAAAGAAGGAAAGGCTTAATTCAGATTATGAATCCAAAGACCAAAAAATTAGGAAAATAATTTGAGCTAATAAGTCATTAATATCATGAAAATGGAAAAGGTTAAATCAAAATCAAGAAATTTAATTGAAAAATGTACATGTGTTTAACTTGAAAGAGACAGGCATTAATGACTTCACATTTTCATCAGTCACTCCCAAAGTGAAATTTAAAAACTCAGACCATGGTCAGAGATGTGACTAGGACAATTTGTGACCTCATGGACCACAGCACACCATGTTTCCCTGTCCTCCACTATCTCCCAGAGTTTGCTCAAATTCATATCCTTTGAGTAGGGGATGCAATCAAGCCATCTCATCCTCTGCTGCTCTCTTCTCCTCTTGCTTTTCAATTTTTCCCAGCATCAGGGCCTTTCGCAATGAGTTGGCTCTTTGCATCAGGTGGACAAAGTATTGGAGCTTCAGCCTCAGCATCAGTCCTTCCAATCATCATTATCCCAACGCTAAGAATTATTAGGTACCTGCCAAAGCTTGGTGGACTAGGCACTTCCTTCTTGTTCTGCAACAACCCTGAGTGGGACGTTTATTGTCTTTATTTCACAGAGGAGGAAAGTGATATTCAGAGTGAGTAAGCAACTTTCTCATGGTCACACAGTAAGCAGCAAATCTATGATTTGAACTCAGTCTTGTCTGATACATAATAAGGCTCATTCCATTCACATTATGCTGTAAACCCTAAAAATATAAAATGTGGTTTAAAAATTACTAGACTTATTTCAATTGCATCTCCATTTCCCCTTCTTTCAGAAACTAGGCTAAGTTTTAACTGAAACTCTATAACCAATCATCTGAATCTAAACATTCAAAAAGTAGGTAAAATGGCGTAAGAAATCTATGAGGATTTTGAAAGAAGAGGTGTGGTAGACTGCAAAGATGGCAGCAATATCTTCCTATCCCAGCACCCACACTTCTTGCAAAGTGACGTTGGAGCTATTTCCATTAAGAAGTAAAGTCTATTTCTCCACCTCTTGAATTTAGTCTTGAATGTGTGACTTGCTTTGGCCAATGGAAACAGGAAATGTAACATAAGCTGAATTTGCTTCCACCATGGCACAAGAAATTCGAGTCTAGCCAGCAGAGAGGCCACATGAGGGAAGATCCAGGTGTCCTGACAAGAAGGCTGCTGACTTGTGGCCTGTGAGTGAAGCCCAGTGGCCCAGCCGAGGTGCCAACTGACTGCAATGAACCTGGATGAGAACAGCAGGAGAACCATTCAGCTGCCAGCCCTCTTCCTGACCCCAAAATTCTGAGGAAATAAATGTTGTAAGTCTTTTTCAAACCTCAAAGGTCCATGATCATTTGTTTGTAGCAAATGCTACAGTGAATTATATTTTTAAAAATACGTGGAATTCCTCCTTGTCATTTCCCCAANCATGGCACAAGAAATTCGAGTCTAGCCAGCAGAGAGGCCACATGAGGGAAGATCCAGGTGTCCTGACAAGAAGGCTGCTGACTTGTGGCCTGTGAGTGAAGCCCAGTGGCCCAGCCGAGGTGCCAACTGACTGCAATGAACCTGGATGAGAACAGCAGGAGAACCATTCAGCTGCCAGCCCTCTTCCTGACCCCAAAATTCTGAGGAAATAAATGTTGTAAGTCTTTTTCAAACCTCAAAGGTCCATGATCATTTGTTTGTAGCAAATGCTACAGTGAATTATATTTTTAAAAATACGTGGAATTCCTCCTTGTCATTTCCCCAAGAGGTGGCAACAAGCTTATTTTTTCTATTTTCTTTTTTCTTTTTCATGTCCAATCTTACTTTTTTTTTTCAGCTAATACTTTTAGTAGCTGGCACATTCAGAAAACTAAGATCATGGCATCTGGTCCCATCACTTCATGGCAAATAGATGGGGAAACAGTGTCAGACTTTATTTTGGGGGGCTCCAAAATCACTGTAGATGGTGACTGCAGTCATGAAATTAAAAGACACTTACTCCTTGGAAGGAAAATTATGACCATCCTAGATACTATACTGAAAAGCAGAGATATTACTTTGCCAACAAATGTCCATCTAGTCAAGGCTATGGCTTTTCTGGTGGTCATGTATGGATGTGAGAGTTGGACTGTGAAGAAAGCTGAGTGCAGAAGAATTGCTTTTGAACTGTGGTGTTGGAGAAGACTCTTGTCCCTTGGACTGCAAGGAGATCCAACCAGTCCATCCTAAAGGAGATCAGCCCTGGGTGTTCATTGGAAGGAATGATGAAGCTGAAACTCCAATACTTTGGCCACCTCGTGCAAAGAGTTGACTCATTGGAAAAGACCCTGATTCTGGGAGGGAATGGGGGCAGGAGGAGAAGGGAACGACAGAGGATGAGATGGCTGGATGGCATCACTGGCTGGATGGCATCACTGACTTGATGGACGTAAGCTTGAGTGAACTCCGGGAGTTGGTGATGGACAGGGAGGCCTGGTGTGCTGCAATTCATGGAATCGCAAAGAGTCGGACACGACTGAGTGACTGAACTGAACTGAACTGAACTGGTTGCTATGAAATAATGTTTTCTCTGAAGAAAGGTAACTGAATTCTTTAATCATGAAATCCAAGATCCTTCATTAGCTTCATTAGCATTCTGCTTCTGGAACTGACAGGCTTGGCTCAGAGACGGTCTTCAAAAGGATCTCTACAGCGAGTGGAGTAGAACACAGATACCAGAGCCACATTATGGTTTTTGAGGATCCTGGCTCCTTTGCCTTTGTGGGCTGCTTCTTTCAAAAGAAGGATTGATAATTAATTAATTTATGACTGTACTGATATAAAAATGAATATATTCTCAGTTCAGTTCAGTTCAGTTGAGTCACTCAGTAGTGTCCGACTCTTTGCGACCCCATGAATTGCAGCACGCCAGGCCTCTCTGTCCATCACCAACTCCCGGAGTTTACTCAAACTCATGTCCATTGAGTCCGTGATGCCATCCAGCCATCTCATCCTCTGTCATCCCCTTCTTCTCCTGCCCCCAATCCCTTCCAGCATCAGAGTCTTTTCCACAGGGTAAAAGATTTCCTCAGTTTAAAGTTTCATTTTTTTTCTTCTGATTTTCATAGAGATTAAAACATTTTCAAGGCCATTAAAAATATTGTGGTCCCAGGGCATTGCCCTTATCATGCTTAATGAATGACATCCTAGACAGATATTATAAAGGATAAACTTATTTACGCCCTTCCATTTCTTCAGAGCTAGTATTTTATAGCAATTGAGAAGACATGTGTGCATGTGTTTGTGTATGTGAGCGTGTGTGTGTAAGAGAATTGCCCTCCTTTTATAGCTTGAGTTGGTAAGTCACCTCACCATCTTCTCCTCCAGCCACATCTCAAGCTAGGGGCTCCTTGCCCAGAGGCAACTACATAAGGATTGCAGAGGACAGAACCATTCATATCCTACAATGACCAAGAAAAAAAAAGGAAAGCAACACTAGGGAATCTTTAATATAAACATTAATAGTTTCCCACATCTTTGTTTAGAGAATAGCCTGAGGATTTCTAAACTTTTAGATCTTGTTCATTCCAGAAGAACTGTTTCACTTACGGCCACATAAATCTTGGGCCTTTAGAAGTTCCAGGATTCAGCCTCTTTGGAAACTAGTCACAGAAAACTCACAGGTGATTGTATAGAGCAAACCTGATTCTGGCTATTCAGGAGACAAAATATTTGCTAAGATAATTTGAGTCCAGCTCTGACATCAATTGTAGAGAATAGAGATTTGGTAATGAAACACGGAAAGGAGCATTTGGCAGTAATTCTAGTATTCTTGTTTTTTAAACTGGCTGTNTTCAAAGTATATTAAAATTAATGTATTTTAAAGTAGGCTAGAAAATTTACATTTGTTTTTAAACATGGAAAGCTGAGGAATTTTAACTTGAGCAACAACAGTTTCAGGTAGACTACATACCTCTGGAGGAGAGCCTGGCAACCCACTCCAGTATTCCTGCCTGGAAAATCCCGTGAACAGAGGATACTGGTGGGCTACAGTCCATGACTGTAGCAACTTCACACACACATATCTCTGGGAGCTTCCCCGGTAACTCAATGGCAAAGAACCTGCCTGATAATGCAGGAGATGCTGGTCTGATCTCTGGGTCAGAAAGACCCCCTGAAGGAGGAAATGGCAACCCACTCCAGGATTTCTGCCTGAGAAATCCCATAGACAGATGAGCTTGGCTATGTTGACACAAAAGAGTCAGACATGACTCAGCAGCTAAACAACAACAATATATCTCTAGAGAAAAAAATACTTGCTTGTCTTTGCTGTTAGGTATAAATTTCTAGAAAGAAAAAAGAAAGGAGAGAGAGTTTAATGGATAAAATTCAAAAATCCCTTAGTATACCCCTAAGATTATCAAAAAAGCAAGAGAGTTCCAGAAAAACATCTATTTCTGCTTTACTGACTATGCCAAAGCCTTTGACTGTGTGGATGACAATAAACTGTGGAAAATTCTGAGAGAGATGGGAATACCAGACCACCTGACCTGCCTCTTGAGAAATCTGTATGCAAGTCAGGGAGCAACAGTTCGAACTGGACATGGAACAACAGACTGGTTCCAAATAGGAAAAGGAGTACGTCAAGGCTGTATATTGTCACCCTGCTTATTTAACTTATATGCAGAGTACATCATGAGAAACACTGGACTGGAAGAAACACAAAGCTGGAATCAAGATTGCC
>SJYA01001556.1:276542-411675 GCA_006410615.1 Neotragus moschatus | reverse complement strand
TGAGCTTTAAGCCAACTTTTTCACTCTCCTCTTTCACTTTCATCAAGAGGCTTTTTAGTTCCTCTTCACTTTCTGCCGCAAGGGTGGTGTCATCTGCATATCTGGGGTTATTGATATTTCTCCCAGCAATCTTAATTCCAGCTTGTGCTTCTTCCAGCCCAGCATTTCTCATGATGTACTCTGCATATAAGTTAAATAAGCAAGGTGACAATATACAGCCTTGACGTACTCCTTTTCCTGTTTGGAACTAGTCTGTTGTTCCATGTCCAGTTATACAACCACTTCCAAAAAACCAGAACCAACTGAGAAAATTCATCCTTGAGATTCTGGTCCTCTAGAATCATCTCATACCAAAATTTGCATCAACCATATTTCAACCAAAGAAACAACTACGTGAACATTATACTATACCATCATCATATCACACTACACCATTACCTCCTGACACATGTGACTCCATTATCACACCATATCATCATCACATCAAACTACACCCCAATCACACTAAAGCATCATCAAAGCAAACTGTTCACACCACAGTATTGTCTCCCCACATCAGCATCACAGTATGTCATCTTTACCACCCCAGCAGCAGCAGCGTCATGATCACTTTTGCTACCAGATTAGATTAGTGAAAAGCGCATTAGATCATGACTGTGCTTACCTAAAACAGTAAAAATTAGAAAACCACTCTTTATTCCTGTGGGGTCACAAAAAGTCGAACACAGCTGAAATGACTTAACACACACACACGCATGTGCACACATACACACACACTACTGAACCACTACAACTTCTCAATTGCTTGTACACATATCTTCTAATTTAATCCTTGCATCAGTCTTTCAAGGTATTTATTATTACCCCTATACAATAGATGAGAAAACTGTGAGTTACACAGTCGTTAAACTGAAGATTCAAAATTCTAAGTAATGTTTGCTTGTTTCAAAGTCCTGCACCTCTTATTTGACATATGATGTTTAACTTGCAAATACACATCACTTTTTTGATCAATAAATGGCTTTTCTATGTTTATAACCTATTTATAGAGATAGAAGAAATCACAGCAAATAAGCTCATGCCTACAGCTAAATTATGTGAAATAAAGCAAAAAGTACTGAGTCTAGTGTGCAAAAACTTTAAGATGTTTTTTCAAAACTATCAGAATAGTTGGATGACACAGTCCCTTATCTGTTTCTTGTTTGATTCACTTTGGCATAAGACATAGGGCCACATAATAAATGCATCTTGATAAAGTAAATATATTTCTCTCAACATTCATATATCAACCTAGTTCCTGTAAATAAGTGGCACAGAATCCATTTGCAATTCAGAGAATAGTGTTGCACAGCACATGATAACGATCTTGGAGGCAAATGGCAAGTGACAGCATATTTCTATTTAACTTTAAGTAAAAAAAAAGTAATGGAAAGAAAAATTAAACTAGACAGTTCACCACAGAAAAATAATTTTAAATGAGGGTAAGTAAAGTGCAATGAAATAATCTGGAAAATAACTATAAACTTTTAAAACAACTAATAATAAATAAATGTTATCTGGATTAAACTGACAGTTTTTAATGAGCCTTATGTAATTTATTTGTGTCCTGATGAGGTTGTAATTTTCTCCAAAGCTCATATCCCAAATTTTTTTTCTTCATAATGAAGATAAAGTAGCACACATACCAAAAATCATTTGAAAGATGTTATAATTTAATCCAAAAAGATAGTGAAGGCCCGTGTCCATTTTGGGGGAACTTGTGTTTTATTACATAACATGGTTTACAACAAAAAGTTGGCCATGGAAGAGCAGTTTATTCCATAAGCAGCCAATATATTTGCTAAAAAGTTAGTTCTTTTGGTCCTAATCACACTGCAATCTTTTGGGACTCTTTCAATAGCAATAATTTCAACAATTAATAATATCAAACTGAAAAAAAAAAACCTCATGACAGTTGCACAGCTATGTTCTATAGAAACTTTATAGGGTATGTGTTCTACATTTTGATGTTTGACATGCAAAAGGAATCACTCTCCTGATATGCTTCTAAACAATTTGTGGGTGGTATTTGAAAACTCTGGTCAAAGGAGATAAAATCTAAGCTTCAAATACAAATCTCACCTAACGTAAAGAAGGGAAAATCATAAAAGACAGTAGGACAGTTTAATTTCTACAATATACACATCAAGAGAGTGGGCCCATTTCTACCTACCTAAGCTGTTAACAGATGAGCTAAATTTTCACTATAATTCATTACCTTTCTAAAATGATTGGTGGTATTTTATTTTCCTAAATTATTCTTTGGTCTTTTATTCTCAAAATTCTAAGCACCAAATAATCCAGTCTGTTAACTCTTAAATCTTCAGGTAAATAGTATTTCTCTTGCCTTTTTCCTGAAAGAATGTTAGTGTGTTAATAACATGAATGCTATTATTTCATTAAACAAGTACAAAGATCAATCAGACAGAGACCTTGGCATCAAAGTCTGACTATATTGTGGAATATCCATAACAATCACATAGGAGCAATCTGAAGTCCCATGACCAGTACGGACATTGATAAGAACTAAAGAGATTCTGGCATAAAACCTGAAAAGACTTTTTTCAGAACATTCACATTAAAAAAAAAAAAAAGCTGTTTCTTAAACTTAATCTCTTAAGTGAAAATACACATTTCAGTTTCTAAAATGTGAAAGAGCACAGATGAGTTTAAATAGCAGAGCCAAAAATGTTGACACTTATTGAGTGTATAGGAACAGAAATAGGAAGGAAAAAAAAGGAGTTAAACATAACTGCTTCAATATCAAACAAGGGAAGCAGAGGTGAAGAGTCTCTTGGAGAATCAAGAGAATGCCAAAAAGAGAAGCCAATGAATGGGAGGAGCAGGGCAAAGTAGTTGGTGGTGTGGTGGCAGGCGTTTCCGGTGGTAGCCTTGGGGTGGGAGCTCCTGCCGCCTCCGCAGACAGGCTCTCTCTGCATGAGGGTACGAGCAGAATGTGAAGCAAACCGCCAAACTGCACAATGGGTCAAGAGGGAGCTGGACTGATTTTTGGAAACAAAGAGAAAATACGCAGCTGCTCCCAAGACTTTTAAGTTGAGGATGAGGAGTTATTGTGCAAATGAACTGGTATTTCCTGGGCCAGTATGCACTGGGTTTCTGTCTTTTCCAAGTCCCACATGTTTTACCATTTTTGCTTAAAATCTCAAGGCTACATAAACTTCAAGTCTTCACCTTCTATACCTAGCAGCCAGAAACCTATATCTTCATATTATTGAAATTTCGGTTGCCTTTCTTAGCTTGGTTTTCTGTCCACCTGGCCCCGATCAATCCTTGTAGGATTCTGAATTATAGTCTGGAAATGGGGAAAGGAAAAGAAAGTTACTTTTATTGATAGCATCTATCAATTGTTATTGTTCAGTCATTAAGTCGTATCTAGCTTTTTGAGTGTCCTACTGCAGCACGCCAGGCTCTTCTCTCCTCCACTATCTCCCAGAGTTCACTCAAATTCATGTCTATCTATCCATACTTACATCTATTTCTGCATTTTATTCTCAAAACAATAACATGCCTGTGAAGTAGATATCATTATCATTATCATTTGCATCTGAGGCAAAGATGAAATGGGGTGCAGAGAGGTTAAGTGTCTTAACCAAAGCTGGTGCACAAGAATAAATATCCTGCTTAGGAGCCAAGCTTGTGCTGGTGAGGCATGGCTGAGAACTGTCACTGCTTTACAGTTCTGTAATCAGGCAGGTCTTGGTTATAGAGCTCAGTGACTTATAAAAGGTACGTGGGACCAATGCTAGTTATTGAGCTATCAATATGCGTGAAGGATCTGATTGTCAATATCTAGGGGAAAAATAGGGATCGCCTGGGGGCTCAGATGGTAAAGAATCTGCCTGTAATGTGGGAGACCTGGGTTCAGTCCCTGCGTGAGGAATATCCCCTGGAGAAGGACATAGCAACCCACTCCAGTATTCTTGCCTGGAAAATTTTATGGACAGAGGTACAGTCCATGGGGTTGCAAAGAGTCAGACGTGACTGAGCAACTAACACTTTCACTTTCAGGGGAAGAATCAAAAGTAAAGAGAGAGTAGAGCCCCTTCTATATAAAGCTTAAAATATAAATAATGTATGAATATTATTGCAATTATGAAAGACCAAAGCTGATAGATTAATCATTTGCAATATTCAAACAGCCTGTGCCCATAGGTCCTGAGGAGGGAGCATCTTATTGATGTTCTGTGAGATGCATCAGATTGTTATGGCTTTTTGAAGAACTGACCTCTTTATCATTATGCAATGCCCCTTTTCATGTCTGATAAGTTTCATTTGATCTAATTTATTCTATGAATATCTGTGATACATCTCTTATGTCCCATACATACCCAGTACTGTGTCCTGGTGATATAATAAAAGTAAAAAAAAAAATAGATCACCCTAGGATTATTTTTCAAAAAGACTAGAAGCAGACCATCTTATTTCCAGTCTAAATTTTATCATTACCAGATATTTAGTTTTCAATAAAATACTTAATCTGGGCCTCAGCATCTGTAAGGGCTTCCCAGGTGGCGCTAGTGGTAAAGAATCTACCTACTAATGCAGGAGACATAAGAGAGGTGGTTTCCATCCCTGGGTTGGGAAAATCCCCTGGAGGATGTTATGGCAATCCACTCTAATATTCTTGCCTGAAGAATCTCATGGTCAGAGGAACCTGGTGGGCTACAGTCTATAGGGTTGTAAAGGGTTGGAAATGACTGAAGTGACTTAGCACACACGCACATTCTGTAAATGAAAAGAAATTAAAAGCTATTGACTGGATTTCTTCTTTCAGCTTTAAAATTCTGTTGTATACCTCTTTCATCTTTTCCATGCATCAGGGATAAACACAAATAAAGAAAATCAGAACATCTGTTGCCTTACTTAGGAATACCCATAAAAAGAATTCTCTGGTTCCAAAATGTAATTAAGAAGCCTGAAAAGAAGCTTGATTTAGTCCAAAGAAAAAGTCAGACAGAGAAACAAAGAATTCAATCTGTATTTTAAAATGAACAGCGATAAACTGTTCTAAAGCTAATAAAGAAAGAATCGGCCCATGAGTCAATCTGCTAAGCACCTATGTGCTGAGAAAGTCATAACTATAGAGCTCCTAAGACCTTTCCCAAAGCTGCACCACAGATGTGATCTCCATGAAGAAATGGTATAACACTGGTTTATGAAGAGTACAGAGATTTTCTAGGTAGTTCAGTGGTAAAGAACCTGCCTGTCAATGCAGGAGACATAAAAGAAATGGGTTTGATCCCTGCATGGGGAAGATCCCCTTGAGGAGGGCATGAAACCCACTTCAGTATTCTTGGCTGGAAAATCCCATGAACAGAGGAGCCTGGTGGGCTACAGTTCACGGGTTCACAAGAGTCCAACATGACTTAGCAGCTGAGCACATGAAGAGTACACAAACATGAACATAATGAACTATGAAGAAAATGTTTTCAGAATTAGAAATTAGGGTAAGAAGATGAAGCATGTGCTTCTCCACTTCACCACAGTGGCGAGCCTTCTGTGCTGTGTTGTGTGCTAAATCACTTCAGTCGTGCCTGGCTCTGTGTGACACTCTGGACAGTAGCCCACCAGGCTTCTCTGTCCATGAAATTCTCCAGGCAAGAATATTGCAGTGGGTTGCCACGCTCTCCTCCAGAGGATCTTCCCCACGCAGAGATCCAACCCGAGTCACTTAAGTTTCCTGCATTGGCAGGCAAGTTCTTTACCACTAGCACCACCAGGGAAGCCCTGGAAAGCTTTTTGCATACAGCAAAAGGGTGAAGTCCCACTCACTTTCCAGATAAGCTTTTTAAATTTTATATTGTTTTCTCTTACACATGCCAATGCCTTCCCTCAGATCATGCTGCTGCTGCTGCCAAGTCGCTTCGGTCGTGTCCGACTCTGTGCGACCCCATAGACGGCAGCCCATCAGGCTCCCCCGTCCCCGGGATTCTCCAGGCAAGAACACTGGAGTGGGTTGTTTGGTCCCTTAACCACAATTACCACTTATTCCAAGACAAATTCCTTGTGAATTTGAAGGGTAAAGTTTAATCTCCTAATGTTTCAAATGTTCAGTTTTCCTTATCCTTCATGTCAGAAATGTAAAAAGATTATGACAAATGAATTCTTACATGTATTTCTCTGCTTATACTGGGAGATACTTCTTATCTTTNGTTTGGTCCCTTAACCACAATTACCACTTATTCCAAGACAAATTCCTTGTGAATTTGAAGGGTAAAGTTTAATCTCCTAATGTTTCAAATGTTCAGTTTTCCTTATCCTTCATGTCAGAAATGTAAAAAGATTATGACAAATGAATTCTTACATGTATTTCTCTGCTTATACTGGGAGATACTTCTTATCTTTTCAAAATGTAAGAACTGAGGCCAAGTACAAATAGGGACATTTCCTATAATGCCATCTAAGAGCCACATGTACCTATCTCAAGAGGAATAAAATAAACCCCCTGTCATGTATCCACATCAAATATCTGAAGGGAGAATTCTGTGATACCAAATATGACACAAGTATATTTTTCAGCAAAAGCTATCTCATATTCTTGGGGATAGATAACATTTTTATTTTTTTCCTACATTTCCTCTTTCTTTTCCTGTCACTTTAGCAGATAGCTAACTCAAGGGCTGGCCTTGTGACAGAGTACGAGACGGAACCACTTTCTGGCCTGTATTCCAAAAGTCTGAGAACAATTGGGAAAAAAAAAAAAAACTCGCTGGGCTTGCAAAGGAAGCAGCATGGAGGAGCAAGAGGGTTGCAGGGGAGGGCGTAGTGGTTATGGGCATGTTAGGAGGTAAGGACCCAGCATGGGATTATCAAGCCTTAGCAAAGGATCCTTGCTTCAAGAATAACTCTGGAGCGGAGCTCAGCCATCTCCATGAGAACATGGCATAGAAAAATGCACTTATATATAGCTGAGATGTTCTGCTTATATATGATCAGAGGTAGATGAAAAGATTATTTATTTATTTATTTATTTAATTCAAAGGAGGGGAAAAACTGGTATGCATAAAGACACAGAGGCAAGAGCAAGGGAATCTTCTTGGGGATGGCGAAATACCTTAAAACTCGTTGGATAGGAGAATACACGATGCTGAGTGAAAAGCTTACCATGAAAGGGAGGAACTAGTCAGTAACAGGGTTGAAAATCTGAGTGGCTGAGTGAAGACTGAGGTAATGAAAACTTCCTCTTCAAGGACTACAAATATCCCTGTTGTATTCGGATGACTTCAAGAGAGGCTCTTGAAGATGGTTCCAAGAAGGAGATAAACANGTGAAAAGCTTACCATGAAAGGGAGGAACTAGTCAGTAACAGGGTTGAAAATCTGAGTGGCTGAGTGAAGACTGAGGTAATGAAAACTTCCTCTTCAAGGACTACAAATATCCCTGTTGTATTCGGATGACTTCAAGAGAGGCTCTTGAAGATGGTTCCAAGAAGGAGATAAACACGGTGGTTTGGATGTACATTGAGGGAGTCTTGGAGCATGGCATGGCAAAGTGGAGTTTTACAGACAGGATTATCAGCCTGCACTGGTGATGAATCAAGGAGGTTGGAAAAAGAGGAAAAATGATTTTAAATGGCTTCACACCCAGGAGTCTGGTACCTGTGGTAATTTCTGTACCATGGAAGGTAATAGAACATTTGGGAAAGATGGGGAGGGAGTGGAGGTGAAGTGGAGTGAAAGGGGGGAACAACTGTAATAGAAAACAAAGATGCACACAAAGTTCTACTAATTATCCTACAAACAAAAAAAGTTCATAGCAATATTTTTAGAATCACAATATTCAGTGTCAATAATCTTTTAAACCTTATCTTACTGTTGGCAAAATTGAGACCCAGAAAGAGTATGGCTCTTTTGCCCAGGAATGCTCTGCTGACCGTTGGAGGGTGGGCGCAAAAATCCGACGTCCTGATTCCGCATCAGGACCCTCACATCCTGAAGCTCTGTAGCTCTTTACCCCAGTGTCTCCTCATGCCTTTCCTCACTCCCCCTTACATATAGGGGTCATTCATTCATAAGAACCTTATCCAAAAGTTTTCTTTCTTCAACAATGCCAAATGTGGCATTGCATTATATTTCTCCAGTGCATCAAAGAAAGATCAGCTCCAAGAACCTTTTCTAAATTACGTCACTATTTCAAAAGAAGTTTTGAGCATCTACTTTGTGCCAGATAATGGACAAAGATATGCTATCAATGAGCAAGACAGCACCCAACTTGAAGGAAGATTGCATTCTAGTGGGAGGAGGCAAACAGGAAATAATAAATGTGTCGGGTGGCAGTAAGTGTAGTGACAAATAGAAGTGGGTCAATGGGAAAAACGTAACTAGAAGGGTGGTCAGGGGCAGCCATTCTAATAAAGTGACTTATGGAAGAAGCTTACATGGAGGGAGAGAGAGCCCTTGTGCAGAAATCTGGAAGATGAATGTAAGAGCAGACAGTACAGCAAGTGCAAAGGTACTGGGGAGAGACTGGGCACAGTGTGTTTGAGGAGCAGAAGGAGGCCAGAGGGACTGCTGCGGGTTGAGCAAGGGGAGAAAGGAAATGAGGTCAGAGAGCTGGCATGGACACAGACCACAGAAGGCTTAGAGAATAAGACCTTCAGCTTCTGCTGTGAGTGAAAAAAAAAGCCATAAGAAGGTTTAAAGGAGAGGAGTGACATAGTCTGGTTTGCATTTGAAACAAATCACTGTGACTGCTGAACAAGGAAGAATTTTAAGAGTGGCTGGGTGAACACAGGGAGACCAACAATCATTTGCAGTAGTCTGAGAAATTATTGAGGTCCCAACTAGGATAATAGGCATGACAAATAGTCAGGGTTGGGCCATAGTTTGAGGACAGAGTAATAGAACTTGCTGATGAATTACATGGGGAAGCAGAGGACTTTACAGCCCTGATGACTTTCTTTTAGTAACAAGGAGGACTTGAAAGACATGGGTTTAGTGAGTAGTGGGGAGAGCATATGAATCATGAGTTGTGGTTTGGGTATTTTTGAGTCCAAGATGCCCACTGAGATAGAGAAGAGCAGCCCATGATATCTGGAAGCTGGTCGTGTCCTATCCAGCCAGGTCTGGAGGTGCATCCCTTGTTGTTTTTCTTTGAACCCCTGTAGACCTCTAAGTGGAAAATTGAGAAGACAGTAGACTGGGGAGAAGGTCCTATAGAGTATTCAAAGCAGTGAGTGGTGCTATATGAAACCCCCCATCAGTGGATGGAGAAAATAAGAGGTCAAAGGACTAATTCTGGAGAATTCCATGTTTTGAGGGTAAGGGGGAGATGAGATCCAGCAGAGAAGACTAAGAGAGACTGGTTGCTGAAGTAGGATAAAAACTGAGAGTGGGAAGAGAAGAGAATTCAAGAGAAGTCAAGTTTTAAAAAATATCTCCAGATAGAGTAGANGATCAACTCCAAATACTCACTGGATGGACTGATGCTAAAGATGAAGCTCCAGTATTTGGGTCATCTTATGTGAACAGATGATTCATTGGAAAAGTCCCTGATGCTGGGAAAGATTGAGGGTAGAAGGAGAAGGGGGCATCACAGGATGAGATGGCTGGACAGCATTACCAATGCAATGAACATGAACTTGGGCAAACTCTAGGATACTGTGAGGGACAGGGAGACCTGCAGTGCTGCAGTCCACGGGGTGGCAGAGTTGGACGTGACTGGGAGGCTGAACAAAGACAAGCAGAGAAAACAAGCATTTTATAAAATGAGAAAATACTTTATCATAAAATTTTTTGATGGATCTTTACAGTATCCTTGCAACTGAAGTAGGGCAGATGTTATTAGGCACAGGTAGAGAAAAGTAAAAAAAAGTGAACTGAGGCTCAGAGAGAATTTTCTTAAATCGTGTAACTTGGTATCAAGTTCCCAAACTTGGCTTTAATCTTTTAGTCCAATGCTTATCCAACTACACTTTGTTGATCTCCTAGGGTTGTAGGTATTTGGGTTAAAACAAATTAGCACGGATGAGATGTGAATTAAAAAGTTTCCCATCACAGATTTTTTAAAATAAATAATGGTGACATGCAGGCAAAGTGGGACACATTTTCTGTATCTTTTAACATATCTGTTCATGTTTCAGGATGAAAACTGTATTAACATTTTTAAGTCACGGTGACTGGATGGTTTACTCCTATTGTATTTCTCAACAGCTCCCATAATCGCCGAGAAATCTTAAGAAGCTGAGTAAACTTCTGTGAGACAATCAACATTAGCAGAAGAGAGTGCTTAGTTTGTCTTACATGTGCTGCTCTCTGAAAATCAGTAAGGAGCCAAGACAATAGGGCCTGTGAGTACAAGTATTTAAGAATCCATGAGAAGCAGAATTGCCTGCTGAATGCACAGGTTTGTTGCAGAATGGAGTTGGAATCCTGAGTAAAAAGAGATAGAAAAAGAGAGAGAAAATCCAATAGGGAGAAGAATCCTGGTGCTCAAAAAAATTTCTTATGAATTAAAAAGGACCATAGGGAAGAGGGAAGGGATGTTTGTGAAATTCTCTTGTCTCCAAGGATATTTGTAATGAGCTGAAACTAAGACAATGTTCTCAGTGGGATGGATTAATGAATAGACCCTGCCCAGCTTTTCGGAGAAGGCAATGGCACCCCACTCCAGAAAACTCTTGCCTGGAAAATCCCGTGGACGGAGGAGCCTGGTGGGCTGCAGTCCATGGGGTTGCTAAGAGTTGGATCTGACTGAGCGACTTCACTTTCACTTTTCACTTTCATGCATTGGAGAAGGAAATGGCAACCCACTCCAGTGTTCTTGCCTGGAGAATCCCAGGGACGGGGGAGCCTGGTGGGCTGCCGTCTATGGGGTCACACAGAGTCGGACACGACTGAAGTGACTTAGCAGCAGCAGCAGCAGCATACCAGTTTCCCATCGTGGGCTGGGGAATCTTTGCAATCTGTGTTTGTAGGGAATTTGGAATTGTGATACAGTGATGATTGTCTTTTCTCAGGATATTAATTAAATGAGGGTTTTGAAACTGGGAGTTGTTGAGTACTTCTCTTCTACACATTGGATTGCAGATAAAGGCAGATGTTCAGAGAGGAGCAAAAATGGCAGGTAGGAAGTCTACTGCCATTATGATTTTCAGACTCATATTACTATGTCAAAAGCATCTATTTCTTTTTTATTAATAAGCTGATTTACAGTATTATATTAGTTTCAGGTATACAGTATATTGATTCAACAGATTATACACCATTTAAGTTATTACACAATAGTGGCTATACTTCCCTGTACTTTACAATATATCCTTAATGTTTATTTTATTTTGTACGTAGTAGTTTGTATTTCTTAATCCTCTATCTCTATCTTGCCTCTCTCTCACTGGTAACAACTAGCTTGTTCTCTATATCTGTGAATCTGTTTCTGTTTTGTTATATTCATTTGTTCATTGTGTTTTTTAAATTGAAGATATAAGTGCTAACATATTGCATGTGTCTTTCTCTGTCTGACTTATTTCATTAAGGAAAATATCCTCAGGGTCCATCCACATTGTTGCAAATGGCAAGAGTTCATTCATCTATATGGCTGAGAGCTATTCCATTGTATATATGTAGATATATGATATATCTTCAACCATTCAGCTGTTGATAGACACTTAGGTTGCTTCACATCTTGGTTATTGAAAATAATGATCCCATGAACACTGGGGTGCATGTATCTTTTCCCTGAATAGACATTTTTGGAAAAAAGACATAGATACCATGAAAAGATGCTGAACATCATTAATCATCAGAGAAATACAATTCAAAATCACAGTGGAACATCACTTCACACATGTTAGAATGACTATTATCAAAAAGATGACAAATAACAAATGTTGGGGAGCATATGGAGAAAAGGGGACCCTTTACCCTGTTGATAGAAATGGAAAACAGTATGAAGATGTCTTAAAAAACTAAAAATAGAACTATTATACGATCCAGCAACTCCACTCCTGGATGTATATCTGAAAGAATCAAAGCCACCAATTTGAAAAGATGCATGTACTCCAGTGCTCATATCAGCATTACTTACAATTGCCAAGATACGAGAGCAGCCTGCATGCCCATCAACAGATTAATAATTATGAGATCACTTATATGTCCAATCTAAAATATACAGCTAGTGAATATAACAAAAAAGAAGCAGACATTCACAGATACACAGAACAAACTAGTGGGTACCAGTGGGGAGTGTGAATGAGAGAGAGGCAAGGTAAGGGTAGGGGATTAAGAGATACAAACTATTAGGTATAAAATAATCTACAAAGATGTATTATGTAACATAGGTAATACAGCAAATATTTTATAATAACTATAAGTGGAGTATAACATTTTAAAATTGTGGATCACTGTTTTACACACCTGTAATTTACATGATATTATATAGCAACTATACTTCAGTAAAAATAAAATAACTTTATTCTTTATAAATACATGCTAAAATTTTTATGAATTCAATAGGAGAAATAAGTAAACAACCAAAACTATCATCAAGCTTAATGGTGAAAATCTCTGCTAAATAAGGGAAAAGACGCCTACTATTGGAATCATCATTTAATATTGTTTTGAAAGTTCTAGATAATTCCCCTAAGAAAGAGAATTATATAAGGATGTAATATTTACAGTGTTTCCCTGGTGGCTCAGTGATAAAGAATCTGCCTGCCAAGAAGGAGACCCAGGTTCTATCCCTGGATCAAGAAGGTCCCCTGGAGAAGGAAATGGCAACCCACTCCAGTATTCTTTCCTGGGAAATCCCATGACAAAGGAGCCTAGTAGACTATAATACATGGGGTCACAAAATAATTGGACATGACTTAGCAACTAAACAACAACAACAATAATAATTACAACAAAGAAAGCAACATTATAAGTTACAAAACATTTTTATAGAGCATGAACTGAAAACCTATTAGAAATAACTTTAAAAGTTATTAGGAATGCAGGTTATAACACTAATGTAAAAAGCATTAACTCTCTCATAAAAGCAACAGAAGCTATGACATATAACAAACAGACAAGATCTCATTCAAAATTGCAAAAAAAAAAAAATTGCAGAACACCTTAGCATATATGTAACAAGAAATACACAAACCTATTTGAAGAAAATTTTGAAGATTTTATACAGCATGTGAAAATTACAGAAAATGGATATTACAAAGATATCCATTCCCTAAGTCAATCTATAGATTTTGTGCACGCTCAAAAGTCAATATGATTTGGGGTGGAGAAGAAGTTTCAAAAACATTCTATTTTTTTTTTTTTAACTAATCAACAGGTAAGTATAACGAGAGAAAATGTTGGTTTGTAAATTCTAGGTTGCCATTCTCCCAGTTTTTGAGGATGAGGAAAGGCAGAAGATGTCTCTGGGTGTCCATCCATAGAGGATTCACTAATGGCAGCTTTGGCTCGGGCGTCCCCATTGGACTCAGCTGAGCAGGAGAGGACAACGACAGCAGCTGTGAGCCCTCACACAACATCTCACTTAAAATGTCATGTGTGCTACTTGGTTTAAATTGTCACCCCTCCAGCAACCACAAACAATGCAGACACAGCAGATGTGTTTTCTATTTAGAATTAAACAGTTTATCTCAACCACTGTCATTGTTATAGAGAAAAAATAAATAAATATCCATCTTAATGTAAACTTCAAAAGGTACTTTCTGGCAACGAGAGATATTTTCAAATCCAAAGTCCTCTGAGAAAACTAGGATTTGACCACAGATTTTTTTTCAAATCGGGATGCTGGCAGCTCCAAGAGTAGTAAAACACAGCCTGGTCAAAAGATTGCTGGCCAGATATTACATACAATAACTCATGTCATTGATGCTTAATGGTCCAAAACATTAAGTAAACATCATAAATGTCTTTTGTTATTAAATGTTCCATTCAAACATTTTGTTTAACTCTTGTGTAATGGATTGAAAATAAGAAAGCTGCGGTAGAGATTGGCCCGCATGACAATCTTTGATTCACCTTCAAAGGTATTATTTTAATGTATGCCATCCTCATAGTTACAGAAAGAAAATAGCACCTCTAGCCTTCAGTGTATGCATTTTGTCTCTGGAAGTTAGACTACTTGTAAGCTTGACTTTTTAAGGTCAAGTTCAAATTACCACCCATGTATTCTGAAGACTATAACTTTGTTCTCTCTAAAGTTGGGAAGTCAGTCTTCCTGTGTTAACTAAAGTAGAAATATGGGTGTTTTCTTAATGTGAGGTCACAAAGACAGGGAAAATGTTACTTTTTAAAGATCATTTTGCAAGAATAATAATTAGTATAGTAAAAGGAAGACCACAATTGGTTTGTTAAAAAAAAAAAAAAGCTATCAAGACAGTGAGTATTTAATGTAGTTTACCCCGTTTCACAAATTTTGACATAAAGGCTGCATTTAGTCATTAGAATATGACTCATTTTATCCTGGATCTAACCTCAGCTTTTCTCTTGTGTGTGTGTGTTTTAATCTGTAGCTGAAACATCAGTAAAAAGTCCTAGTCATGATATTTTACTTGTATTTTTCCATAGAGCTTCTTTTCTTCCAATTTAAGTAAAGCCAGTTGCTCAGCTCCCCTTCTTGAATTATCTATTCTCACACACCCCAAATGCTCAGAGTTATCTGGATGTTTTCTGGTTCTCTTAGTGAAGAGAACGTCCAAACAACACAAACCAAATGCTCATCCATTTCTATCTATTCTATAATTTTTAAGTAAAGAAAATCTGAAATCACATCTGGTATGTTGCATCCATCCTAGTTGATTCTAAATGTGTTTTGCATCATATGCAGCACATTTTGGGGAGAAGGGTAGCATCATTGCTCTAAGTAATAGAATTCTCTAAATGAAACTCCTGAAAGTTTGTCTTTTCACAGTATGTCTATGATTTATTTGTTTATTCATTCATTCAAACAATGTTTCATCTAACAATTAGTTATTAAGCACCTAGTAGGCTCTTGCCTGGGGAATCCTGTGGACAGGGGCGCCTGGTGGGCTGCTGTCCATGGGGTCACACAGAGTTGGACATGACTAAAGCGACTTTGCATGCATGCATGCATTGGAGAAGGAAATGGCAACCCACTCCAGTCTTCTTGCCTGAAGAATCCCAGGGACAGAGGAGCCTGGTGGGCTGCTGTCTATGGGGTTGCACAGAGTTGGACACAGCTGATGTGACTTAGCAGCAGTAGCAGCAGGCTATAAATGAGGCAATTTCATCTTTTCCTTGATGAAACTTAAACTGAACAGGATCCTGTGGGATTCCTGGGCACAAGAGCCTATGTGTGTCCCCAGTTTCTAGATTACAGGAAATTGGTTTCATTCAGCCTTTGACATAAGTTCAAAGGCAGGTTGAAATATTTGCTAATTAAGGAAGGCAGGGAATGCAGAAACAAAGGAGAAACAGTCTAGAAACAATAGTGCAGCCTTGAGGCAGAGTCCTGGGGCCCCTCAAGGGATATACATAACAATCAGTTCAGTTCAGGCACTCATTGGCCCTACTCTTTGCAACTCCATGGACAGCAGCATGCCAGGCCTCCTTGTCCATCACCAACTCCCGGAGTTTACTCAAACTCAGGTCCATTGAGTCAGTGATGCCATCCAATCAACTCATCCTCTGTCGTCCCCTTCTCCTCCTGCCTTCAATCTTTCCCAGCATCAAGACTCTTTTCAAATGAGTCAGTTTTTTGCATCAGGTAGCCAAAGTACTGGAGTTTCAGCTTCAGCATCAGTCCTTCCAATGAATATTCAGGACTGATTTCCTTGAAGATGGATTGGTTGGATCTCCTTGTAGTCCAAGGGACTCAAGAGTCTTCTCCAACACCACAGTTCAAAAGTATCAATTCTTCGGCACTCAGCTTTCTTTATATTCCAACTCTCACATCCATACATGACTACTGGAAAAACCATAGCCTTGACTATGGTTTTAGTCATAGACAGACCTTTGTTGACAAGTGATGTTTCTGCTTTTTAATATGCTTTCTAGGTTGGTCATAACTTTCCTTCCAAGGAGCAAGCGTCTTTTAATTTCATGGCTGCAGTTACCATCTGCAGTGATTTTGGAGCCCCCCAGATAAAGTCTGTCATGGCTTCCATTTCCATACATAACAATATCTTTGAGTTATTTTGCAGATGCTGGAATCCCTCCACCAGGTGGGAGAAAGTAGGCTGCAACCAGAAGTTGATGATGCTGATTCCCACTTAACTCACCAACAACTCATCAAAAGAATGTTCATAAGCTGATCACATTCTCAATGAACCACTATTATAAAACTCCTTACTATCCCCTCCAGGTTGGAACACAAAGTTTTGAGGACATTATACTGCTGCGGCACCCTTTGCCTGGCAAAGCAATAAAGCTACCTTTTTTTACTTCACCAAAACTCTGTCTCTGAGATCTAATTTGGTATTGGAGGACAGAGGTCAGATTCAGCTTCAGAACTGCTAGTTAGTCTCTAGCCTGTCTGCCATATTTTCCTTCCAGGCAGAACAAATACCATTTTCTCTGTGTGTAAAATTCATTCAGAATCCTTCAGGAAAATCACTCCCTGAATCTACTGTGGGATGACAAAGAGCAATTTTGTTATGCTTTGAGTTGTGTTTATATAGCATCTAGAGACACAGATTATGCAAATAAATGATATAAAAAATAGCAGGATTGCACAATTTTATAACAAAAGCAGTAACAGGAAAGGAAGAAGAACAACAAAGATGCTGTTATTTCTCTTCTGAGCTTGGGAAAAAGCTATACTCTTAACAGTTATTCTAAAGCATTTGAATTTTCATTGGCACCAAGATCCAATACCACAACAAGTATTTATAGGGATTTTTTTGAGAAACACTCCATAAGGAAACATGTAATGAGGAAATCTATAACATGTTTTCTCTCTATCAAAAAGCCTTAAGCTTTTTTACTGTCAAACTACTATTTTTAAAAAGTGATATTTTATGTCTCAACTATCTACATCTTGATATATTGCTATGCCACAAACAAAATACGGTTACTCTGACGTTTGAAATTAGAAGACCAAAAAAAATTTCACATACCACTCACCATGAGGAGAATGAAAACAATAGTGATGGTAAATAAATGAAATGGGCTCCTTGGTTCCTTTTATTTGTTTTTATCACAGTGGAAGCTTTATCGGATTTTTGGAAAATGTTTTAGTTATCAAACTAAATCAGTCAATATCTAGAAGAATTTCTTTTTAATTAAAGAATAAAAAAGGTGATGAGGAATAAACTATGAGCCTCTCTTAAAGAGATTAGTATATAGTATATGAAGCATTCTGGAAGCATTCTGAAAGCATTCCGGAATTTTCTGAATTTTCTGGAATTCTGAAACATTAAATTCTTACATATTTTCTTATTCTTCCTTGTTCACTGCATTAAAGGAGACCACAAATTGAGAGGAATTTATGCATTTGCTTTATTAAAATACCAAAGAACAATTTTTATATTTTCTTTGGATGGGAAAAATTTTAAGATATTACTATCCTGAAAAATCCCTCTAAAGTTAACTGCTATAGAACCATTAAAGCATAAAAGATTCTCCTACTGACTTTCTGTCAGCAACATAGGACTTATTAGCTTGATATTAGAAATCCTCTGATTTACTTCTACTGAAAAAAGCACCAAGATTACCTCTCATATTCATGCTTAGGCTTGGTTCCCTCATCCACTTAGCTGAGGAATTATGCTTTGAAACAAACTTTGTATATACACATGAAAGTATTATTTAAAAAGAGGAAGGCAATATAAAAGGAATAAGGACTGTGATCTGGCAATCAGTATGCCTAACTTGATGCCACAGCTCAAGCCAGAGAAGTCACCAGGGTCCAGAGATGACCTGCTCTCTGTACTTCTGTGTCTGTCTTTCTTCACTTATTAAGAATGTTTGGCACTTAGAATATGTCAGATACATGAAAACTCTTTCACTGCATTCTAAAAAGGAAAACCGTAATTGCAGAAATCCTAAGTGATAAAAACAAGTTATGTTTTCTTCATAATACAGAGGGAACAAACATAGTACAATAATGAGACTTGTATTTAAACTAATGTTATACATATTATTTGGAGAAGGCAATGGCACCCCACTCCAGTACTCTTGCCTGGAAAATCCCATGGACGGAGGAGNGGTCGGCCTAGAGAGAGGAGGTGCTGATGCTGCCATAATTTAGTGTCTCCCCTTTTCCTCCCCAGGAGAAGAAAGACTAGAAGATTTGGGCTAGCAGTATCCCCAGGCCTGCACTTGGCATTGGAGTATAATTGGAGTGGGTGATCCTAGAGGGAATGACCAGAGGCAATGACCTGGGGGTTTTAAGCTAGCATTAAAAAAGAAAAAGTTCAAAAAAAAGTTCAGGACTGGATTATAAAATCCAAATCAAACAATTCAAAAGGGGGCTGGAGATGTGAAGTAGAGTGGGTCAGGTACTGAAAGAGAAGCTTCCTGAGAAAAGCAAATAGTGGGAGGAATTTGTGGGGTCAGGGTTCCGTATCTCTCATGCTATATGCTGGTTTTTCATTTTGTCTTCTTTGGACTCCTCATGGCCTATTCCACAATCTAGGGAACTGACAAGCTACAAAGATGATGTCTCCAATTCATGTTGGTTCAAAGTCTGAAGAGCTTCAGAATTTTGTGTTGAAGGATGGATCAAAGTCTTCTGAAAATGTATTTGCTCTTTTCACCTACAGATATATTTCCTCTNTGGTTTTTCATTTTGTCTTCTTTGGACTCCTCATGGCCTATTCCACAATCTAGGGAACTGACAAGCTACAAAGATAATGTCTCCAATTCATGTTGGTTCAAAGTCTGAAGAGCTTCAGAATTTTGTGTTGAAGGATGGATCAAAGTCTTCTGAAAATGTATTTGCTCTTTTCACCTACAGATATATTTCCTCTTTGAATGTTGGAGGTTGATTAGCAGTACTTGTACAATTCCAGGATCCAGAAATTATTCATTTATGTGAGATGAACTTGAGTCATAATCCATTGTCATCACTGAAAACACGTCTTTTCACCTGTACTACAGCACTTAGCATTTGGAGTTTTGTGAATAATTTTCAGATCTACACATTCCATTTGTATTAGAGCCTCTTAAAAGCTGAGACTACATCTTATTCATTTTTGTATTCTTAGCACCTAGCATGGAATGTGCTTGTTTCAAAAAATAAGATTTATAAATATTTTGCAGAGGAAATAAATTAATGGATGATAAAATTACATTCAAGATAAATTATCTATATTTGGATAACCATGTGTAAGGCCTTTATATTTCTGAATGGTATTGGGTCATCAGGATCTTGAACAAATGAAAAATAAAAAATAAAAACCAAATAAGCATAATAAAATATTTCATATCATTTATTATATAATATACAATTCAAAAGAGGCCTCTCTGACATCTTATAGAATTTAAAATCATACAATCTGTTTATTTTCCCCATAAATGTCAAGCGTGACACATTTCATAAGGAAAACCAAGGTTTAATGGTCAGCACTGGGAATGATGACTGATTTCTGATGATTGTTTACCTAAGCTGAGAACAGGGTGAATGAAATAGAAAATCATAGATGTCACTGCATGTCTTTCTGGAGACCCATCTTTCCGATCTTTATTAAAAAATAATAATTTCCCTGGAATTTGTAGACCTCAGAATATCTTTCTAATTGAGCACAAGTAATTACAAAAGATTATAATCATAATCTAGTCAAATTTTTAAAAAAATTTAAGTTTTTTTCTTCTTTTTGTCACTCTAGTGGATAATGTAAGTATTTTTTAATGGCTTTTCTGAGTCATGGGCTCTGGTCTTGGTTTACCTGTGTTCCATTTCCAAAAGTTACAGACTTATGCTTATTGGTGACATATTATAATTTTAAATTGGTTTATTTCTTGATAGAATTGTAACCCTAGGTTTCTGAAACCAATATTTTACCTGAGGGATAAAACAGATTCCCATTCAAGTCTCCTGCAGTGGTTTTGTCATCCATAATCTTCCTTGGGGAGTATTTGAGGAACCACCCAAGACTACTTCATTTGAGGCTATTTTTATGTTTGACTCTGTGCCTGGAAATCTACCGTGCACAAGCTGTAGAAAAGCAATAGATATTCTTGGTAAGATGACTACTTGGCTGTGGGGCCTGCACCTTGATATTATTATAGGAGTTCCCAATAGGTAAACAAGACACCCTAAAAACTGAGACAACCCTTTTTAAGAAATAGGAAACTAAGTGTTGTTTTTCTGCATACTTTTTCTTTAAAAAAATTTACTTTCTTTTTAAAAGATGTTAATTCAATATTTACCAATATCTGATATGATTCACTTAAATTTTTTAAATATCAATGAAAAATTACAGATATTCACAAAAGTAAGAGTGAACAGTACAACAGAAACCTCAGATTCAACAGTTATCAACAGAATGCTACCTTTGCTTGACTATTCCTTTTCTTTCCTTTGTTTACTTTGATGAAATATTTTAATTTTTTAAATCTCTCATCTTCTTATTTTACTTCTGCTGCTGCTGCTAAGTCGCTTCAGTCGTGTCCAACTCTGTGCGACCCTAGAGATGGCAGCCCACTAGTCTCCCCCGTCCCTGAGATTCTCCAGGCAAAAACACTGGAGTGGGTTGCCATTTCCTTCTCCAGTGCATGAAAGTGAAACGTGAAAGTGAAGTCGCTCAGTCGTGTCTGACTCTTAGCGACCCCATGGACTGCAGCCTACCAGGCTCCTCTATCTCTGGGATTTGCCAGGCAAGAGTGCTGGAGTGGGGTGCCATTGCCTTCTCCATAATTTTTATTTTTTACCTCTAGGTATGTGCAAATCTCAAAAAGGACCCCTTTTTAAACATGCATGCTGTTACCACGTCTAACAAAATTAGCAGTGGTTCTTGGTATTGTATATTTACTTCAAAATCAATTCCCAGATTGGTTTGGATACGACACCAAAAGCACAGAGAATAAGAGCAAAAACAGACAAATGGGACTACATCAAACTTAAAACCTTTTGCATCAAATGATACTATCAATAAAATGAAGAGGCAACCTGTAAGAAGAAAATACTTGAGAATTATAACTTTGATAAGGGTTAATACCCAGAAAACAGGAAGAACTATAACTCAATGACAAAAAAAAAAAAAAAAATCAAATAACAAATTGAAAAATGGGCAAAGGACTTGAATAAACATTTCTCCAAAGATGACATTCATGTGGTCAATAAGCACATGAGAGGATGACTCATCATTACTTATTATTGGAGGAATGCAAATCAAAACCACACTTAGAGCTCACCTCACACTCATTATCATACTACTATTAAATAAAGTGAGCATAATAAAAATTATTGGCAAAAAAATGTGTTGACAAGGATGTGGAGAAATTAGAATCTTGGCACAACGTTAGTGGGAATGCAAAATCATGCAGCCATTGTGGGAAACAGTATGGAAGTTACTCAAAAATTAAAAATAGAATTACCCTGTGATCCTACTTCTGGGTACATATCCAAAAGAATTCAAAACCAAGTCTTGGGAAGGGATTTGTACATCCATGTTTAGCTAACAGATGAAAGCAATCAAACTACCCATCGTCATGTGAAAAAAGTGTGGTAAATTCATACAATGGAGCATTATACAGCCTTTAAAAAGAAAGAAATCATATGATACAATATATGATGGATGGTTACATGGGTAAATATATGTTGAACCTTAAGGATGTTATGCTAAGTGAAATAAGCCAGTCACAGAAGAATAAATACTCCACTCATGGAATATCTAAAGAAGTAAAAAATTATAGAAAAAAATGTCAAGGGTGATTGCCAAAGATAGGGGGGATGTTATAGAGTTTCAGTTTTACAGGATGAAAAAGGCTGAGAGATCAGTTGTGCAACAGTGTGAATATCCTTAACACCACTGCAGCGTATATTTAAAAATGATTAGGATGGTAAATTTAATGCTCTGTGTGTGTTTTAACCACATTTTTTTAAAAAGTGGTTAAAGCACATTCCTTCTCATCAGTTTTCAAAGTTCAAAAGCACAACTTTGCTCAGCGAGTTATTTAATCAATGAACTCTCTGGTTTTACTGAAAACATTGGTGATGACAAAAATGATAGCACTTAATACCACCAAAATTTCACACTTCTGGCCATCTGCTTTTCAGAGTAAGTGAATCTTGAAGACAAATTAACATGTGGCATATGAAAGAAAGGCAGAAAAATTGGGACTCTGCCCAGACCTTCAAAGACCAGCACTATCCATTTGGTTTCTTACATATGGGCAAGTCCTTCGCATTCCAGGCCAAGTTATTTCTTTATATAAACAATCTCCTGTAGTTCAATTCACCCCATGTTCTTCTGTTATAATCATTCAGCCTCAAACACAGCAACCTGCATGCCTGATTGATTGCATCTCTGATCACACTCCTTTCAGATTTGGCTTTCAAACCCAACTTACTCTTCTTATGGGAGGTAGAGGATAGGTTAGAATAAGCAATACAATGTAAATCTTCCTAGGGCCATAGAAGTTGAATTCTTTTGTCAGGAAACCTTTAACTAGGCAACCCAGGGCATCCTGGGCATTTTAAAATAAATCAGTGACTGGATTTTAAAGTAGCTCTTTTGTTCCTTTCCAGTTTATGCATATCTTCCCCCCTCTAACCTTAAAAGTCTATTTATAGGAATGAGATCACTAAGCAATTGAACCTAACTCTTGACTTCTGCTGTCCTGAATACACACCATGCCTTAGCTAACCTGTTGATTCTTTTAGTTCAGTTGCTCAGTTGTGTCCAAATCTTTGCGACCCCATGGACTGCAGCACACCAGGCTTCCCTGTCCATCATCAACCCCCGAAGCCTGCTGAAATTTATGTCCATTGAGTTAGTGATGCCATTCAACCATCTCATCCTCTGTTGTCCCCTCCTGCTGTCTTCAATCTTTCCCAGCATCAAGGTCTTTTCAAATGAGTCAGTTCTTTGCATCAGGGGGCCAAAGTATTGGAGTTTCAGATTCAACATCAGTCCTTCCAGTGAATAGTCAGGACTGATTTCCTTTAGGATTGACTGGTTTGATCTCCTTGCTGTCCAAGAGACTCTCAAGAGTCTTCTCCAACACCACAGTTCAAAAGCATCAATTCTTCAGTGCTCAGCTTTCTTTATGGTCCAACTCTCACATCCATACATGACTACTGGAAAAACCACAGCTNTTAGGATTGACTGGTTTGATCTCCTTGCTGTCCAAGAGACTCTCAAGAGTCTTCTCCAACACCACAGTTCAAAAGCATCAATTCTTCAGTGCTCAGCTTTCTTTATGGTCCAACTCTCACATCCATACATGACTACTGGAAAAACCACAGCTTTGACTAGACGGACCTTTGAGTCTATACCTAGATAAAATAAAGTAAGAATGAACAATTAAGTAGTTAAAGAATGATTTATCTCCAACAGTCCCCCAAGGAACCCTGCAGGCAGTTCACATGGGCAAGATAATATCTGAAGAGAGAGGCAGTCAGCCTATACACGAAGCAGAATGATATAGATCCCGAGCTCCTGACGCAATGGTTTATTGAGATTCTTCCCCCATTTTTTTTTTTTCCTTTAAAAACTGACATGGCTGAGCAGAATCTTCAGAGTTTTTCTCTGGACACTGGTCCATCTTCTCCTTAGACTGTTGGATTTTCCTGATTAAAGTGACTTTCCTTTCTATTGACACTGCCTCTCAAATTATTGGCTTGTGAGCAAGAAACGGCTGAACCTGTGTTCACTAAACAGACCGGCGGCAGCAGTACCTAGAAACCTAGCTAGAAACACAGGTTCTCCAGCCTCATTCAGACCTATTGAATCACTGGGGCAGGGTCCAGTGATATACGCTATTTTAAAAAATTTATTTTATTTTTAATTGGAAGATTATTACTCTATAGTGTTGGTTTCTGCCATACATCAACACAAATCACCCTACATATACATATATCCCCTCCCTCTTAAATCTCCCACCCACCTCCAATCCCATCCTATCCCTCTGTGTTTTGTAACCTTCCAGGTGATTCTGACACCAGTTGAAATTTGGGAACATAGTCTGCCTCTATGAGACAGAGGTTGAACAAAACCTGTTTTAACAGTAAATGTGGAAAGAGTAACAGCAGGTGGCAGTGTTTGACTATTTCTGCTTTTTTTCTTGATAGCCTTACTCGTCATGCATGTGTGCTAAGTTGCTTAAGTAGTGTCCGAGGCTGTGTGACCCCATGGACTGTAGCCTGCCAGGCTCCTCTCTCCATGGGATTCTCCAGGCAAGAATACTGGAGTAGGTTGCCATTTCCTTCTCCAGGGGTACTCACCATACAGCAAATCAAATTGCACTGAAAATGTATCACAGATTTCTGGCCATTTAGTTAAAAAAAAAAAAAAAAACCCACAAATTTCATAGCTATTTTTCTTTCCAAAAAAGAAGACCAAGCTTTATTTCTCTGAAAATACAGAACCAAAATTTAAAAATAAAATATACTTTTTTTTCTTTTGGGGAACTTTTGTGAAATTTAACTTGGAGGTATTTTTTGAGTTGTGTTATACCAAGATGTTAAGATAACAAAGTGCATGGACTAGAACTTCTTGAGTGTATTCAACTAGAGTCAATAGAATTTGTTTTCCACCTCCCCCCAAACCCAGTCACCTTGTACTTTTATGCAACCATGACTTTGACCATCCAATTTACATACGTGTCCCTGGTGTGATCACTAAGCTTAAGGATATTTATATTTTGAAAGGGGATAATTATTGTGCAAACCAGAGCTTTAATCATACGAAATGGAATGGAGTAGGAAAAGAACTATCGCTGCTTTAAGAGATCGTATGACATATATGTGATTTCAAAAGATTCAGGCTTTCCAAAGTGAATGATTCTTTTTCCCATCACTGGATCCAGCACCAGCCACTTTCTGATCACCAGTGGCTACAGGGAATCAGTCCTGATCTTCCTTGAGCCTTCTAGAAGCCTGCCCTCCCAGTGACCCTACCGAGATCACCGAGACTCTGGCCCACTGCACTGAAGCTTGCCCAAAGGCGATGTCCAGCACTCTAGACAAGGCCTGGTCCTACTCACCATACTCTTTGAGCACAAAGGGTTTTTTCTTTTAACATTATTGTACCCTGAAGGGCTTTTCTTGATAAATGGCCCCTCGAATGACATGTATAATAGCATGTAATGCCTTCTCAAAGACGAATGACTACTGCCAGTGACAGCAAATACAGTCAGGACTACTGCAGCCTATTACGAGAGCTCTGCTTTCTCTGCTCTTTTGTCTTCAACATCAATTTGTTCCTGTCAGCCATCATAAACTATAGAGGCAAGATTCTACGTACAAAGGCAATGTTTGAACGTCTCCAGCAGCAGCATGTTAAATATATTTTCCTGATGCCATGTTCCATTAACACTGTGCTGCTGGGGGAGCCAAATCCATCAGTACCTCTTCAGATCATAATCCTATCTTGTCTTGAGATCACGTTTCATTACTCCCCAAGCCAAGAATACATGAGGTCTGAGCCCCGGCCAAATAATGTGATTCTGGGACATAGATTGGGATTACTGAAGATAAAGTGGTCTGGCCACGAGGCATACTGTAAGAACACATGTGCTTATTAGATTGCATCCCATGTCTGCAGCGGCCGCCCTCCTGCCAAGACTGAACACTGCTGAGCGCATACCTCCCCTCGGCTCCCATGTGAGTCACAAGTTTGCCTTCCCTCCAAAAGCAAAACATAACAGTGAGAGAGGCCCAGTTCTGCTCAAGATCCACAAGCCGTCAGTTCGTCTGGGGACAGTGGCTGCCCTCCAGCTGATGCAGCACCCCAATAACGCCAAGTGGCGCCTTTGACATCCTCACAGGTGCAAGCTATTTCTTCCAAAATGAATCACCTGTTCCCCTCTGAATTCCCTGTGCTACTCACCGTTGCTTACGTCGTACACACACTGAGGCTGCAGAGCCTCATCCTTTGTTCCAAACATGTAAAAAGAGAGTTTACCCTCAGTATCTCCTTCTTTATATGGTAATAACAGCTTTGAACCTCTGAGAAAACAGGACACTATCTTTGAAGGAACAAGGAAGTTAAAGGCAGCATCAACAGCCAAAGACGTAGAGTAGCTTGTTTCTGTCCCTGGCAAAAAAAAATGTATTTAAGGCAGTTATTCATGTATAGCCAACCACCTTTTAAATGGAATTTTGTGTACAGGATGACAAAGAACAAGTCATGAGCCTTGGAAATTCTTCAGTGTTCATGACTGACATCCATTTGGTCTTAAGTGAAGGAGGCAGAAATGATTGTCCTCTAATTTTATCCTTCCATTTGTAGCTTCTCTTCTATAAAGGGTGGGAGACACTCTCATAGCTTCTTAAAATGTAGGATGTAGATCCTCCTCATCAAAACCATCTGCAGTGCTTGCTAAATTTTGATTCCTAGCCCTAGCCATCAACAATGAATCAGATTCACTGATTTAAGGGCCTTGGGAATCTGGATTCTAATGAGATCCACGGATACTCTTTTTGGACACTGACTTTTGAGAACCCTTTATCCAAGATATTAAGAGACTTGCAGGTTACTATTAACAGTGACATTTCCTGAAGAGTGATGGAGTGCAATGTGCTTCACCAATGCCTTCAATAAAACTTNTCATTCTGTACTCCAAGGTCAACTTTGCCTGTTACACCAGGTGTTTCTTGACTTCCTACTTTTGCATTCCAGTCTTCTATAATGAAAAGGACATCTTTTTTGGGTGTTAGTTCTAGAAGGTCTTGTAGATCTTCATAGAACCGTTCAACTTCAGCTTCTTCAGTGTTACTGGTCGGACCATAGACTTGGATTACCCTGATGTTGAATGGTTTGCCTTGGAAATGAACAGAGATCATTCTGTTGTTTTTGAGATTGCATCCAAGTAACACATTTTGGACTTTTGCTGACTATGATGGCTACTCCATTTCTTGTAAGGGATTCCTGCCCTCAGATATGCAGATGACACCGCCCTTATGTTAGAAAGTGAAGAAGAACTAAAGAGCCTCTTGATGAAAGTGAAAGAGGAGAGTGAAAAAGTTGGCTTAAGTTCAACATTCAGAAAACTAAGATCATGGCATCTGGTCCCGTCACTTCATAGCAAATAGACGGGAAAACAGTGGAAATAGTGTCAGACTTTATGTTTTTAGGCTCCAAAATCACTGCGAATGGTGATTGCAGCCATGAAATTAAAAGACACTTGCTCCTTGGAATGAAAGTTATGACCAACCTAGACAGCATATTAAAAAGCAGAGACATTACTTTGCCAACAAAGGTCCATCTAGTCAAGGCTATGGTTTTTCCAGTGGTCATGTATGGATGTGAGAGTTGGACTATAAAGAAAGCTGAGGGCCGAAGAATTGATGCTTTTGAACTGTGGTGTTGGAGAAGAATCTTGAGAGTCTCTTGGACTGCAAGGAGATCCAACCAGTCCATCCTAAAGGAGATCAGTCCTGGGTGTTCATTGGAAGCAGTGATGCTGAGGCTGAAACTCCAATACTTTGGCCTCCTCATGCGAAGAGTTGACTCACTGGAAAAGACCCTGATGCTGGGGAAGATTGAGGGCAGGAGGAGAAGGGGACAACAGAGGATGAGATGGTTGGATGGCATCATTGACTTGATGGACATGGGTTTGGGTAGACTCCGGGAGTTNTGGCATCTGGTCCCGTCACTTCATAGCAAATAGACGGGAAAACAGTGGAAATAGTGTCAGACTTTATGTTTTTAGGCTCCAAAATCACTGCGAATGGTGATTGCAGCCATGAAATTAAAAGACACTTGCTCCTTGGAATGAAAGTTATGACCAACCTAGACAGCATATTAAAAAGCAGAGACATTACTTTGCCAACAAAGGTCCATCTAGTCAAGGCTATGGTTTTTCCAGTGGTCATGTATGGATGTGAGAGTTGGACTATAAAGAAAGCTGAGGGCCGAAGAATTGATGCTTTTGAACTGTGGTGTTGGAGAAGAATCTTGAGAGTCTCTTGGACTGCAAGGAGATCCAACCAGTCCATCCTAAAGGAGATCAGTCCTGGGTGTTCATTGGAAGCAGTGATGCTGAGGCTGAAACTCCAATACTTTGGCCTCCTCATGCGAAGAGTTGACTCACTGGAAAAGACCCTGATGCTGGGGAAGATTGAGGGCAGGAGGAGAAGGGGACAACAGAGGATGAGATGGTTGGATGGCATCATTGACTTGATGGACATGGGTTTGGGTAGACTCCGGGAGTTGGTGATGGACAGGGAGGCTTGGTGTACTGCAGTCATGGGGTTGCAAAGAGTCAATCACAACTGAGCGACTGAACTGAAGTGAAAGGTGTTCTATAGACAAAAGGCAGGTGGATGACATGTGGGGAAGGACCATAGGATCCGACTCTGTTTCAATCACACAATATATATCTATGAAGAAAGGAATTCTAATAACAGAGAGAAGATGGGGACAAATGATAAATCATATAATTTCAAAGAAATTCCAAGCTTGAGTCAACATCAAAACATCTGTAAACACATGATCTGGTACACTGAAGAGGTGATCTAATTTTCCTTGACTAGTTACAATCTAATCTGTTCAAGTTATTCATTTCACAAAAAGAAATTTCTTTAGATATTATCTCATTTAATTTTAAAAATAACCAAATAAGATGAGTTGTTTAAGGGTTGGAGATGGGAAATTGAAGACTCAAAGAGGCAAGTAATTGCTGGAAGGTAGCACAGCACTCTAGAATTTGGATCCAGGTATGTATTACTCTGAATTGTGCTCTTTCAAACTGACTATCCTGATTTGTTTCACTTTTTAAATCTGTGCCTAGGCATCAATCTAAGCTTCATCTAAGACTGAGGAAGCCAGCCTCCAAGATGGCCCCCAATGTCCCTCACTTCTTGATACTGACACCCTGTGTAGTTCTCTCCCCCATTGTCTCCTGGTTGAGCTGCATGACTAATAGCACATGGCAAAAGTATGCCGCTTATGAGATGCAGAATAAAATACTGTGGCTTCTATTTAGGGCACTCTCTTGCTAGCTCACTTTTCCCTGGGGAATCTCTCATCGTGAGGCAAACAAGCTGCCTTTTTGTGACTAATGTTATGGTGACGTCTACGTGGCAAGGAACTGAAGCCTGCAGCCAAGAACCATGGAAGAATTGGCCACTGACAATCATGATTTAAATGAGCTTAAAGGAAGATTCTCTGGCCAGTTGAGCTAGGAGATGACTGTAGTCCTGGCTAAAAGCCAGATTACCTGACTGTAATCTGGTGAGAAACCCTGAGGCAGAAGCTACTCCTTGATTACTGACCATCAGATACTGCGTGAGATGGTGAATGTTTGATGTTTTGAGCAACTCAATTTGGGGGTAATTTGTTACAGAGCAAAAGTTAACTAATACATGGGGTAGACAAGTAAGTCTTTCTCCATCAATTTTTCTGATATAGATGGGTAGAGGAAACTGTCTCCAGAATCACACCATCTAACCTACTGCCTGCCTCAGCTCACGTGATGAATAAAGACCTCATTTCAGGCTAAAGCACTAGTGTCCAAATTTGCTTCTACTATGTCAAATATGAAGAGAAAATAGACCAATAACTCTCTTTTTCACAATTTAGCAATTCTTCAACCATTCCCTCTTAGGCCCTTGACTCTTCCCAAGGCTCTGAGTGGTGGTTATTTATAGCTGATTGAGTTATTATTGCCTAACATCCCCACATGCAGTTTGCACAATATTTATTAAGCAGCTTTTAATGATGAATAGAGTGAGAAACACCAGGCAAAGAATATGGTAATAACAGTACATAAATTTTATTTTCATTTAGTATGAAAACACCTGATTTCCTTCAACATTGTAAACATGTCATATTATTAGGCAGTGAAAGTCTGATGAATTTAAACATTAGTTTAGACATTGTTTTGAATGGAAAGATACTTTAATTCCACTTGCTTCCACTACTCCAGACTGCTTTATTTTTATTTGTTTTATTTCACCTTGGTTTAATTTAAAAATATCCCAAGGAGAGAAAACAACTGCAAAGTTTTCTTGGGATGGGATTGGTTATTTTAAATATATTTCTCTTCTTATTCTCTTGAGAACACAGAGAGTCTCAAGAAAGAACACTTTATGATCAGAGTTGGCAAATGTCTCATATTTTGTAGATAATAAATATGATTCAAACTAAGTGTTTAGAAGGAAACTCTGCTGGACCATTTAAAAAAAACATTAAAAATGCACTAATTAATTACATACAATTCAGTTAAATGGAATTTCAGGCTAGGAAGGTGATTTACTCCTAGATGTAGTGTTAAGAAATAAGCACCTACAGGGTTAGATTACTGCCCTGTAAAAAACAGACAACAACCTCACAGCTGTTCAGGGTCACGAGTTGGTTCATTACCATGATGTGTTCCCTAGCACTAAGGTTCTGTCAGTTGCTGGAATAGAAACTTTTAGGTTTTCCCATTTAGTTATTAAAAAACAAAGGTCTGGATGATCTGAAAACAAAGTAAATAAGCTCTCAGTGTGGTTGCCAGTATGGGTGCTTTGGATTACCTGGGGAAGAAGAAAGGAGAGAAATCCTGTATAGTCCTAACTACCACACTAGCTCTGATCACACAGAATGTTGGGGACTTGCCTGAACTTGGCAGTGCCCATTTTACTGACTACGCTGCATGCCTCTTGGTGGGACAGTCATGGGTCAGGGTGACAGTCCAAACAGTTTCCCAAAGAAATAAAAAAGTATAAATAAAAAGTGGTCACAGGATTTGGCATTCTGTTGACTAAGTTTGTTCCAAACTGCATTTCCCAGATGATAAGGTGATGTGGCCATGGGGTTTAGGGTAGAGAGGATGAGAAAGGCAGATGGAACTCTGACATTCTAAGCCTACACATCTGTGTTCTCAGTGTGTATAGCCCATTTACAGGGTAACATGTAGTGAGGTTACAGCATTGATCCAGGGCACTTTAGAGGGGGGAAATATTTGAAGTGACAATTTAAAACTATTCTAAAATATTTTAGGTCCCTTTCTTTTAAATAAACAATTTCTTCCTTTTTACATTCCTGCTGACCCCATGTCTCTTGGCCACTGTGTAATTAGAAAGAGCAAGCCCAGAAAATCAGGAGTCCCAAACCACTTAATACACTTTGACCAATTCTAATCTCCTTTATTCTCTCAGACATTGATTGGAGGGCATGCTTTGGAATGTTTGCTCCAGGAATCACCATTTCCAATTGTGTATTAGTGCACACTCTCTTGATAAGCTTAAGGAACAAAAAGTAAATGAAAGTGAGATACTGTGCACCATGCTTCACCTGATAGATCTATTTTCCAGTTCTACTTGCGCCACCCACCAGTCATGTGACCTCTGGAAGCCACTAAAACTACACAATAGGACTAATAATATCAACTCTCAGGGATATGATCATTAAATGGGGTCACACAGGATAAGCTCCTGACTCGTTATGTGTCTCCAAATGTTTGTTTCCTTCCTCTTCCTTCTCTGGCATACTCCCTTCTTTTAGAGCGGACTCCAAAGCTACCAATTAAAGCAAAGCAAGATGGCCTCCTGCACGTTCCCATCACTCACTTAGCTTCAGCGGTTCCCACTGTCTTGAGACAGCTGTCACTGCTGAGGTTGGAATAAGCAAAACTATAACAACAATAAAGGCTTCACAGAGAGAGGAGGAGGAGCATGAATGAATATCCATGCCCTGTCTGCGCAGAGGGATGGAAAATGTTCCCTTTTCTATTCTTAAAAAACAATTCTTGAGCCAAGCCTGGTAACAATGCCTATTGCCAAAAGGAGCAATAATAGCATGTGGTAGTAGATTTCCTCTAGAAAAGCAGTGGGTCCTCAAAATTTGGAGAATGCATTTGTCATTTGTAAAATACTAAATGCAATTTAAAAAAATGATGTGTTAGACCACTCATTTTTCAGAGCCCTTTTTAGTGTCTCCACTACCTCCACCCCCTGCTGTTCCCATAACTGATGTAAAAGTAATTTCATGAGCCAAATAGGATGGTTTTACAGGTGTGTGTTTGGGATTAATTTTAATTTCTGTTCACATACATGCTATTACTGCCTACTCTCATGAAATAGCTTATTCAACCAAAATATTTCTTAATGAAAGCTTTGTTTTGGGGGAAAACATGAATCTAAGAATAATTGATTAAGTCATCTGTCATTTTGCTACAGAGCTCCTTCTCTAATAGTTTTTCTTTGTTTGGCAAATAAATTTGAAAGGTTATGCTGTTTCCAATCCAACATAAGGAAAAGGCAATGGCAACCCACTCCAGTACTCTTGCCTGGAAAACCCCATGGATGGAGGAGCCTGGTAGGCTGCGGTCCATGGGGTCGCTAATCCAACATAAGCTGGAGATGACTTGTACAGAAGTCACTGATGAAAAGCTCACAGAGGCACTTGGATTTCTCCAGGGTTGTAAATCCTGGGTTTATCTTTACTGGAAATTGGGGTAAGGCAGGACATGGAACAACAGACTTGATCCAAATAGGGAAAAGAATACATCAAGGCTGTATATTGTCACCCTGCTTGTTTTACTTATATACAGAGTACATCATGAGAAATGCTGGGCTGGATGAATCACAAGCTGGAATCAAGATTGCCAGGAGAAATATCAATCACCTCAGATATGCAGATGACATCACCCTTATGGCAGAAAGTGAAGAAGAACTAGAAAGCCTCTTGATGGAAGTGAAAGTGTAGAGTGAAAAAGTTGGCTTAAAACTCAACATTCAGAAAACTAAGATCATGGCATCTGGTTCCATCACTTTATGGCAAATAGATGGGGAAACAATAGCAACAATGACAGACTTTTGGGGGTGGGAGGGGCTCCCAAATCACTGCAGATGGTGACTGCAGCCATGAAATTAAAAGACAGTTGCTCCTTGGAAGAAAAGTTATGACCAACCTAGACAACATATTAAAAAGCAGAGACATACTTTGTCAACAAAGGTCCATCTAGTCAAAGTTATGGTTTTTCCATTAGTTATGTATGGATGTGAGTGAAGTGAAGTCACTCAGTCGTGTCCGACTCTTTGTGACTCCAGGGACTATAACCTACCAGGCTCCCAAGGATTGAACCTGGGTCTCCCTCATTGTAGGCAGACCCTTTACTGTCTGAGCCATAAGAGAGATGGACTATAAAGAAAGCTGAGTACTGAGGAATTGATGCTTTTGAACTGTGGTGTTGGAGAAGACTCTTGAGAGTCCCTTGGACTGCAAGGCGATCCAACCAGTCCATCCTAAAAGATGTCAGTCCTGGATATTCATTGGAAGGACTGATGCTAAAGCTGAAACTCCAATACTTTGGCCACCTGATGTGAAGAACTGGCTCACTGGAAAGACCCTGATGCTAGGAAAGATTGAAGGCGGGAGGAGAAGGGGACGACAGAGGATGAGATGGTTGGATAGCATCACCGATTCAATGGACATGAGTTTGAGTAAACTCCAAGAGTTGGTGATGGATAGGGAGGCCTGGGGTGCTGCAGTCCATGGGGTCACAGAGTCAGACACGACTGAGCGACTGAACTGAAGATATTTGGAGCAGCATGTTCAATTGACTGGTCACTCCCAATATTTTCTTCCGGTGTGCACGCTGCCTAGGAGAAGGCAATGGCACCCCACTCCAGTACTCTTGCCTGGAAAATCCCATGGACAGAGGAGCCTGGTGGGCTGCAGTCCTTGGGGTCGCTGAGAGTCAGACACGACTGAGCGACTTCACTTTCACTTTTCACTTTCATGCATTGGAGAAGGCAGTGGCAACCTACTCCAGTGTTCTTGCCTGGAGAATCTGAGACAGGGGAGCATGGTGGGCTGCGGAGACGACTGAAGTGACTTAGCAGCAGCAGCAGCAGCACCCTGCCTACACTTTTTACCTTACAGCCATCTTTCCCAGCTTTCACTCATATTGTCTTAAGGTTTCACAAATGCTAAATGCTTCTTAAACGACTAACTGGTATGATCAGATGAAATTATTTAGATTTTTAGATTGTTTTCATAGTAACTCAGTTATGATGCAGAAAGGTGTTTAATGAACACCCAGGGAGTTGCTACAAATTTAGCTTTGCACTGAACAGTTCTTCCAAATGAACACCTTCAAACAGTAGACTCAGTACCCTCTTTCAATAACAAGTGCCACCAACAGCAATAAAAACAGCTGTAGGGGATCACTACCTCCAATAATTGATTAAAAACAACAACAACAACTATGCAGATGTTAAACAACGGCTATCTTTTGTTACCTAAGGGAAATCGTATACTTTCCTTTTTGTTTCTAGGATTCAGACTCATGAACTATAGAGTTTGCAAATAGATCTGATTCTTATGTAATATTTTGCGGCTTTAAGTAATTTAAATCAGCTAAACCTATTGATGATTCATTTTTTTAAATAAAAGAGTAAAAGGAAGAAATAATTACTGATTCACTATGGACTGACTTTTTCCTCATGTATAACTTTTTTTCCAAATATACCTTTGCTATGGCCATCCTTGTTCTTCATTTTCATGCATTATCAATACTCAGTCAGTAAACAATCCAGCTAAGTTGTAAAAATTCACATTGGTCTCATCCATACTTTGTTGTTGTTCAGTCACTAAGTCGTGTCTGACTCTTTGTAACCCCATGGACTACAGCACGCCAGGCTTCCCTGTCCTTCACCATCTCCTGGAGTTTGGTCAGACTCGTGTTCATTGAGTTTATGATGTCATCCAATCATCTCATCCTCTGTTGTCCCCTTCTCCTTCTGTCCTCAGTGTTGCCCAGCATCAGGCTCTTAACTGTTTTTTCTTTTTTTTTTAAAATCTAGCTCTACCATCTTAAATTTCTTGTAACTTCCAACAATGGTTATATTTCCCTATGGTTTATGCATGCATTCAACAAAGGTTTTTTGAATAACTACTATATGAAAGACACATTCTTAGATACTGGACATATAGCAGTTAACAGGACAAAACAAATTCCTACCTTCATAGAACATACATTCTGATGGGTGAATCATCCAGTACAAATTAAATAAAATATATATAAGATATATTTCATGTTGGATAATTGTAAGTGTAAGGACTAAGTATTATTTAACAGTAAAGCAGGGACATGACAGAAGTGTTGGATGAGCAGATGCAATTTTAGAGATGAAGACTTATTCAGCAATTTGGAGGTTGATGTTTTTAAAAGTTGTGAATGAAATTGGTCTCAAATTTCCCTTTGGTTTGCATTTGAATAACAGATTTGCAAATAAGTCAATACTTTACACAAGATAATAGAAGAGCTGTTACATCTGTTTCAGAGGAAAAAACACTCCTTTATCACTCTTTGAAGATACTTATAATTCATATGCCATATTCATCTAAAGGGAACTTGCTTTAAATATTCTAAATGGTATTATTTTAGTCACCAACTAAGCATGATTACATCATGCACTTTGATGTAACTACCTACACGGGGCTTGAGGCTTCCCAGGTGGCAGCTAGTGGTAAGGAACCCGCCTGCCAATGCAGGTTAGACATAGGAGATGCTGGTTCTATCCCTGGGTCAGGAAGATCCCCTGGAGGAGGGCACGGGAACCCACTCCAGGATTCCCATGCCTGTAGAATCCCATGGCCAGAGGAGCCTAACAGGCTGCAGCCATAGGGTCGCACAGAGTCAGATACGACTGAAGGCTTCCCAGATGATTCAGTGGTAAAGAATCTGCCTGCCAGTGCAGGAGATGTGCATTTGGTCCCTGGGTTGGGAAGAGTCCCTGGAGAAGGAAATGGCAACCCACTCCAGTACTCTTGCCTGGAAAATCTCATGGACAGAGGAGACTGCGGGTTACTGTCCACGGGGTCACAAAGAGTCAGACATGATTTAGTGGCTGAGCACACATGCACAACTATGTGTATGTAAAAAACTGTGCTCACATCTTTTAGGACACCAGTCTTATTAGTGACGATTTACTGTGTTGCATCTCAGCTTGCTTTAATTGCAAACTGAAATTTAGGCACAAACAAGGGAGGGCAAGAACACAGCAAGGAACCTAAATACGAATTTCAGATTAGAGTTGAGCTAAATACACACAACAGAAACTCAACGACATGGACGTGAAGAAAATGAAAACATTTCCAAAGATATTTATTGAGAAAAAGTAAAGATGTACATATTTTTACAAGCTTTTAATATTAATTTACATTTCTTTAAATTATGTAGGCCCCAATAATCTATATTTTACTAATACATAACAGAAACCCTCTTCTTTGTTAGATTTTCATATGCTATCATAGTTGGGAGTCAAAATGCAACTTTGGCTCAAGACGCTTATTTGTTTTTAAAAGAAATACTAAATGCCATATTCACTGAGAATGTAGGCTTGTCATAAACAAATGTGCATTTAAAAAAAAACCCCAAACCTTCATACTGCGGCATGCTGTTGACACTATTTTGAATCAGTTCACCAGAGACTAAAGAAAAAAACATTTTTAGAGTGTTATATCTACTGTTTTGTGTGCAAACTGCATGATACTAAAATATTCTTTTTGCCTCTGAATTTGATTTACAAATCTTTGCAGGGCATAGTAACTTAATCTCATCTATGACATTACTACAGTCACGGCACCTGTTTTACAACTTTTCAGGTGCAACACAAGGTGGTTACCTATCTTGGTGATAGCCCAACTTTGTACATGTAGGAACCAAAAACCCATGTCTGAGACAGAACATTTTTCAAATTGGTTTACAATAAGGCACAATCTTCTAAATGTCAACAGAATGTGGAAACTGCCATAGGGGGTGTTTTTTGTTTGTTGGTTGGTTTATGTTTTTCAGGTAAGAAAGGAAGAGGCTTCTGAGTTCCTAAGTAGGGGAGAGAAACATTCTAGTTTGAGCATGCTCAACATCACAGAACAAACTGTGATGTAGGCTCACTGGCCTGCACCATGGCGGGGTCAGCCAAGTAGCTGTCCAACAACCCAGCGTTTAGGGTTTAGGCTGGCAGTCTCTTCTGGACATATCATTATCAGAGAAGAGGTCTGTAAGGAACAGCACTGCTGATGCAGTCAGCGACCCTTCTCTTTGCTCTGTAGAGCAATGTTCCTTTCTGTACCTGCAGGGTTAACAGTGTAAGAAGTCTTGCTTGTTCAATATGAAAAAGAGTGAAACTTTTGATATAATGCCAAAATTCTACTAAAGAACCTGGCTATATAGTAAAGATAATTTTGATTTGTTCACAGTAATAAACATTTAAGGTTTTAGTGCACAAAATAGAATTATGTATTGATAATCAATGCAGCTCTTAATTTTTTAAAGTACCATTTTTCAAGCTAAAGGTCAATAGAAATGTAAGATTTATTATTATTATGTATCTGTCCTTAATCTGTCTGCAACAGTACTTGGTTGCAGAGGTAGCCATAAGTTACAGAATTTAAAGATTAGGGTGTATATGTGATGAAACCACAATGTTAATTAATATCTGCAGAACATGATTTCAGTCTCTTTTTGCCTGATACAAACATGACCTTAGTGTACAATTAAGAAATACAGGTTTATAGCTTGAAAAACAAAATGCCACTTCCATAGTGAATGTTGTGATCAATGTACAAAGCACCAATCTCTTGGGAGCCATGGAAGCCTCAGATGATGAATTATCAAGGACCAGCTTCTGGTTAGGAGCACAGGTTAGTAGCTGGATGGCAGGTTCCACATTGTGACATTTTAAACACAGAACTGCAGGTGTAGACACCATTAAAACACCCTGTTGAAGTCTTAAATTTCCATAAGGGAAATCAGGTCATACAAATTGACAGGAGAACCTGTATCGCGTTCCTAACATGGGTTACACACCAAGAAGAAGAAAAAAAAAAACATGCAAACTCAACGATGACAGGCTCTCCTTGCAATGAATGAAATCCATTGTGCAGTAACGGTGCAGGCAGAAACTAAGATATACAGGTCTGTAATGGACAGAAACTGGATGAATGTGTTAAGACAGAGAACCAGATACCGTTTCACTGTTTAATTTTAGTAATGCTGCCAAGATTCGGCTCATTTGTAAATTTATTTTATGATGATAGGCTAGGAAAAATTTTTATTGATTTTCATCTCTCCTTAGAAACTGTCTGGGGAATTTGCCTTCCATTACTGATGACATTTTATTTTTGCAATGGCATTGGGAATAAATGTACTTAGCTTTATTTTGAGCCCTGTTCACCCAATGTGAATTTTAAGCCGTGTTCATGCATAGTCTAAGAAAGTTTGGGTGATATTTGCCTATGATTTTCATCTGAATATCTTCTTCTACACAACTTATATGTATCAAAAAGTCAAACTCCAAATTGTACAGGTCATCATGAATATGGCTTTTAGTTTTCTTCAGTAAAACTGTAGAAAGGGTACTCGAGGCTTCAACACACATTTCACTTTCTAAGTAAAGGTCCCACAGTCTTTCCCAAACCTTCTGCTTCTGGTTGGATGCATAAACAGTTGCCTCATACAATTATTGGAATTATTAAGAACCCAAATAAAACACAAGCTTTCTTTTATTATTATTATGATTTTCTTATTGCAACAAATGCTCAGTTTCTTGCTGAGGCATTATTCAGCTCTGATAGCTTGAATTTTAAATTTGGTCATCTGAAAAACGATCACAAAGGTTTTTGTTTTTCATTATCTACAGAGATTTTAACCAAAGTTACATTGTAACACACAAACGCTGTCTTGTCTTTAAGGCACAACACATCAGTATGAACATTCTGTTTGCCAAACTTAAAAAAACAGACATGATTAGATTCCCCTTTCCCCTCCCAAAGCCCTCCCCAACAAATGAAGGAAAAATTGCATCCACTTCCAAAGTCAGCTGCTAATAAAGTCACAGTAAATTATTTTCATCAATAATTTACACAAATTACAGGTCTAGATAGGATTGTCCTTACACAGTCTGAGTGCATTCCAATTCAGATTTTCTGGGCTAGGTAGGTTAAAGTCAGATTCAAACCTCAGGGCTAAGAAGATCTCCCATTTTGAGGAATGTTGTTGAACCTTGTCAGACGGAGCCTGTGTTGGTGCTTTGCCAGGGTGAGTTCTTTGCTAAAGTTAATTCCAGTTAGGACTCCTTCGGTGGGTACCAGCAACCTCCACAGATTTTTTTTTAAACCATTAAAGTGTTGTAAATATAAGACCATAGAGCTTCCTTTCTGTAGCACTAAAGTTTAATTCCATTCAGCAATCTGAATTCTTCATTGTGGAATTCTCATTCCAAATATGATTTCATCCTTTAAGACAATTTATATGTGTAAAGCCAGAGGCATTGAATCACACATAAAAATTCAGTGTACTTGAAATATAAAAAAAAAAAAAAAAAAACAACAACGGATCTCCAGCTAGAGAACACAGTTACAAATACTCTAATTCCAGTGCTTGATGTAGAGCCAAGAGGTCTGAGTGACTTGATATCCTCCAAAAGGGCATATTGTGCTGTGTGGTTAAGAGAAGGAGGGATGGGAGAGAGAAGGGGGAGGGATGGAGAGAGATCATAACTATTATCTCAGTGAAGCAGCGGTCCACACAAGGATGGGCAGTTCACCCAAGTTCAAGGGGGGGGAGTTGAAAGGAGGAATGCTCATATTTGAAGGCTTGGTAGTATCGATGTGGTACTGTCAAAATACCAGAGAAATAGATCTGAACTGAACTTTAATGATAATAAAAGAAAATAATGAGGCTTCTTAATAAAATTAATATTCATTTTGGAAAATACCATTACTAATATCAGCATCCAGAAATGCACACTGAGCTCCTGTGTTGGAGGAGAACAAATTTTACCTACGTCACTTCTTAAGGTCTATCTCTCAGTTAAAAACAAAGTGAAAAAATGATAAGCTTCCTAAATCCAAGGCTTATTATCTATTTGAGAGAAAGAGGGTGAATTCCTTCCTACATAAGAAATAACTTGAAACTAGACTGTATAAGATAGGAAAAAAATGTGGGCATGATCAAGTTTCTTACTTGTCTGGAGCAAATAATAACTTAAGTCAGCAGAGTTGGCCTGATTCATTTCCTTGGTATAGGATGGAGGGAAAGCACACGTTCAAGGTGGGAGATATCACTCCCCGAAGGGGACAAAGATGAGTTATTGTGGGGAAAACATTCTTAAATATTATAATGGTTTGTGGCTCTCCAAAGGTATAGCAGTATACGGTATGAAAAGTGAAAGTGAAGTCGCTCAGCCATGTCTGACTTTGTGACTCCATGGACTATAGCCCACCAGGCTCCTCAGTCCATGAAATTTTCCAGGCAAGAGTACTGGAGTGCTTTGCCATTTCCTTCTCCAGGGGATCTTCCCAACCCAGGGATCGAACCCAGGTCTCCCACACTGTAGGCAGACGCTTTACTGTCTGAGCCACCAGGAAAGCCCAGTATACAGTATATGTGTGGTATTAAAATTACATAAAGGATTGCAATTAAGAAAAAAATGTCTAAAAGTACTTCATCATGGATGATTTAATGAAAAAAAGGAATACTGCACTATAGCAATGACAAAGCCAAAACTTAATTTATAGCTTCAGGCTGATGACATCTTGTAGAATATATATTCATGTGTATAATAGAAATATATGTATTATACATATAACATGGTAAAGATACTTTATTATAAAAAGTAGTAATCAAAACAATAATCACTATTGTTACATAGTTTTTACTGTCCAACATGGTAGCCATTAGTCCGATGTGGCTATTGAGTGAGTACTTGAAATGTGGCAAGTTCAGTTCAAAATACATACTGAGCTTCAAAGCCTTAGAACTTTTTTAAAAATGAAAATACCACATGAATAGCTTTTATACTTATTAGGTATTTAGACAATAATATTTTGAGTATATGGGTATATTAAAGTATATTACGAGAATTAATTCTAGTGGGCTTCCCAGGGGGTGCTAGTGGTAAAGAATCCACCTGCCAATGCAGGAGACATAAGAGACATGGGTTTGATTCCTGCACTGGGAAGATCCACTGGAGAAGGGCATGAGAACCCACTCCAGTATTCTCACCTGGAGAATCCCATGGATAGAGGAGCCTGGTGGGGTACGATCCATAGGGTTACACAGAGTCAGACACAACTGCAGCGATTTAGCAGCAGCAGCAGAATTAATTCTGTTTTTAACTTTTTTTTTTTAATGCAGCTCCCACAAAATTTAAAATGACAAATATGGGTCATGTCACGTGTTTCTATAGGGGAGTTCAGTTGTAAACTTTGAAATTCTTAAATTTACAAAAAAAAAAAATCAACCCTATACTTTTGGGTCAAATTAAAGCATGAAATTCACCTAGAAGTAATTTTTTTAAGAAAATTCAGCTCAGATCTATTTGTAGTAACAAAATAGTACTTTATATTTTTGCACATGCAATTACAGCTACATCCCAAGAAAAGCATGCATTCTGGATACTAGAGAAACCGGCCACCTGTGTTTCAAAACAGAATTATAAGCCTTCACCATCACCAAAACTGTACCGACATACACAACCATTTGGAAATAGCATTCTAAAGGTTCTTATCCATTGGAGTCATGCCTTTTTCCCCTGAAGTTGTAGGCTGAAAGCTGAAGGTGTAACAACTGGTATACCAAGTCTAGTTTTCATGCTTTGTATAAATGGGGTAGACGTTATACGTTTTAATTTTCAAAGGCTATAAACTATTTTGGAAAAGTGAATTTTATCAGCCCTGACCTAGCTATGTGTGAATTTCACATAGGTTAAAAGACATGTAAAATGCTTGCCCTGGTGGCTGCATTGGCTGTTCTTTGTTAGGTGTAATTACGGTGTTAATACGAAAAATTAAAACAACAAGGACTCAGGGCACTGACAAACTCCAGAGGATACTTCAACTGTGTGTGACCCAAAGGATTTCAAGCGGTCGTCAGCTGGGAAATTGTATTTCCTGAGGCTGCATCCCTGACCTCATACAGAACGTCCTGGGGGCCAGTGTGCTGTCTTGGGTCATTGACACTGCTAATTAGGACCAAGGAGGGGAGGGACTCTGTGGGAGGCTGAGACTAAAGCAACTCTCTTAATGTTATGGGAAATCACAGAGTATTTCAAGTATGGTTTCCAGAGTGTCACCAAACCTTCTAAAGTGGAAATTCTTTCTTTTTTCTCCATTNAGCTCCCACAAAATTTAAAATGACAAATATGGGTCATGTCACGTGTTTCTATAGGGGAGTTCAGTTGTAAACTTTGAAATTCTTAAATTTACAAAAAAAAAAAATCAACCCTATACTTTTGGGTCAAATTAAAGCATGAAATTCACCTAGAAGTAATTTTTTTAAGAAAATTCAGCTCAGATCTATTTGTAGTAACAAAATAGTACTTTATATTTTTGCACATGCAATTACAGCTACATCCCAAGAAAAGCATGCATTCTGGATACTAGAGAAACCAGCCACCTGTGTTTCAAAACAGAATTATAAGCCTTCACCATCACCAAAACTGTACCGACATACACAACCATTTGGAAATAGCATTCTAAAGGTTCTTATCCATTGGAGTCATGCCTTTTTCCCCTGAAGTTGTAGGCTGAAAGCTGAAGGTGTAACAACTGGTATACCAAGTCTAGTTTTCATGCTTTGTATAAATGGGGTAGACGTTATACGTTTTAATTTTCAAAGGCTATAAACTATTTTGGAAAAGTGAATTTTATCAGCCCTGACCTAGCTATGTGTGAATTTCACATAGGTTAAAAGACATGTAAAATGCTTGCCCTGGTGGCTGCATTGGCTGTTCTTTGTTAGGTGTAATTACGGTGTTAATACGAAAAATTAAAACAACAAGGACTCAGGGCACTGACAAACTCCAGAGGATACTTCAACTGTGTGTGACCCAAAGGATTTCAAGCGGTCGTCAGCTGGGAAATTGTATTTCCTGAGGCTGCATCCCTGACCTCATACAGAACGTCCTGGGGGCCAGTGTGCTGTCTTGGGTCATTGACACTGCTAATTAGGACCAAGGAGGGGAGGGACTCTGTGGGAGGCTGAGACTAAAGCAACTCTCTTAATGTTATGGGAAATCACAGAGTATTTCAAGTATGGTTTCCAGAGTGTCACCAAACCTTCTAAAGTGGAAATTCTTTCTTTTTTTCTCCATTTTGCTTGATTTGAATTGATTACAATCATAAATCATTTCTTTTAACTTTCTAATATCACTATAAACTTTTCTAGGACACTGTTTATATTAGGTTTTCAGGGGAGGGGCAGGGGTGAAGATGGCAGGGCAGAGAAATCAGATAAACGCTCAAGCACATGCAAGTGTTTAGTTAAGGTTTTTTTAAGATGATGCTATGAAATCTCTTCAGGAGAATAAGGATAATATTTTTTCCTATGGAAAACAATATATGCGGATATGTCATTGTTTAACAATATTAACTCATCATTTTGCTCTGTTTTGTAAATTACATCACTTTAATCCTTTCTAGATGACATTTCGCCATCAATCAGTGAAGAAAGCAGTAGATCTCAATGTTGTGTTAACTTACAGTCTGGTATCTGGGGCCAAGCCAATGATATCATTCCCCTCTTGATGCTGGACCAACCATTAAAGGTTTTTTAACTTCTTTGATTTCTCTAGAAATGTGGGCCAGATGAAAAGGCTGATTTAAATACCTAGGGTCTATGAGATCTTCTGAATATATTCAAAGCCAGCTGCTTGGCTTCACGAAAGTACCAAGGATTTACCAGAAAGGTAACACTCCTCTAGAAGATGTATATGAAAGGTACACTGCCTTTAAGTCTCTACAATAAGTTGGCACCGGAGGATTTGAATACTATATCCCATTCCAACAGCATTTATTCAATTCTCTGGCAACAGTTTTTCAGCTATTAAAGCTATCATCAGCATTTACCATCATGGGGCACAATTGATACTCGGCACTCACAGCACCATATGGCACAGAGGCTGGATGGGAACAGGGTAAGAACTGAGCCACTCACACGGTTTTCTATGGAGCTCATTAAGCATCTTTAAACTTGTTGAATTTCATGTGTTCAAAATGGTTATTTTTGCCCCATCTTTCTTATATCTGTGTGTATTACACATACACACATAAGCATACACACAGATAAATATAACTAAATGTTCCTATATTTCCTGTGAAGTTTCAGGCAAAAAAAATGCTAGACTCCAAATGGTTTACTTGAATGTAAGTATTGACCTTTTCATGCTCTTACTGTTTTGCATCTATAAATTTAAATCATTTGTCAAGCTGCCATTGGGCCAAACTACAGGAATGCAAACAAAAAAGCTTGCATTTAGAAGTATCACACCAACATTGTTTGAAACAGGTTACCTTTTTTGCTGCCTGTTCTTCTTCTACACCATCCCCAATTACAACATATACTACTTTTCTGCCAAACCTTTGCATTATTCGTTCAAAGCAACTTTCTTTTCCTGGAAGATAAACAAGATAAAGTTCAGAGTGAAGTTACCTGGTTAGCGGCATGCTCCTCATCTCGGCCATCTCCAATCACAACATAAGTTATGTTAGTGCCAAATCTGGACACTATACGCTCAAAACAGCTTTCCTTGCCTGAAAAACAATGCACTGCTTATTCTTCCAGCCATTGGAATCCTTAACTTAAAGATTCATAAAGTGTTAAGTTACTTTCCCTTGAACACATATCACTTAAACTAGCTTGCAAACTCTGGGTTATGAAATCAACAAATATGGTTGAATATTCTAAATTTTTACTTGAGACTGATTATTAAACAAATGTATTCCACACTCCAAAATATGTCAGAAAGGTTAGGCATCTGGCCCAAAGAAACATGTTTATATCTCTCATTCTACCTGAAGAATATAGGAACAACTTTACAAGCAACTATTCGTTTTTACATTTATTTGTATAACTATGCATCAATTTTATCTAGTTTGTCTTCAGTAGTATAGACAAATCAGCTAAAAATATTGCTGTGAAATATTGAAGGTTCACCTAGAATGAAAGAGGAAATACTAAGATATGGGTTTACTGTGATAAAACAACTCCTTTCTTCAAGTGGCTGGAAACTAGTTTGCTCAGATTAATTGTACAGGGTGCTGTCCGGGCCACGCTGCTGGTGACTGCATCCTCTGACTGCACTATCGGGACAACATCACGAATTTCTACAGGTTCTTTGTTTTTAAAACACTAGCACTATGCTCTGAATTTCTTTCTCAGTATGTTCATGCAGTCATGGCTACCTCTGCATTTTTTTTTTCCTTACTCTGATAGTTCAGAATGACTTAAAGGGAAAAATAAAAATTTTTTTTCAGATTAAATATAAGGAACAACTTAGTCTTATTTAATAAGAAATACTATGGACCTTACTAGAGGAGATGTTTACATCCATGTAAAACTAATTTATCAAAAAGCAAAATCAGGTTCCATGTAGTACTCCTGCTAGCATAAATATACACATTTATATAAAAATGAATGGTATATGATTTCAATACACTATGAAATTTTTGCAACTTGTTTTATGTCCTTGAATATGTTCCAGTGTCTCTGAGTTTATAGTCTATGGGAACTTGAACAGAATTTGTATCCTACTATTATATGAGAAATTGTATAAATCTTAATTATGTTGAATTGGCTCATGGTACTTTTCAGGTCTACTATATCCTTTTACTTGTCTGTATATTCATGCTATCAATTTTTGAGTTTTATATTAAAATTCCAATTAAAAAATATTAATTCAACTACTTTAAAAAGTTAAAATATATAGTAGAACTATTAATATATGTAACTTTGTTTTATATTTTCCAAGTCTCCTGTAAATGCTTTCATAATTTAAAAAATAAAAAAGAAGAAAAAATGATTGGATTAAAATAAATGTCAAAAAGCAAACAAACAACAAAAAAAAATGAATGGGATTGGTATCAGGGCTCTGAACTGCAATGCTCAGGACAACCAGGAATTTATGAAAGCTTGGCCCTCTTTAACTATACTCCCCAAACAGCTGCAGCTGGGGGCTCTTTCTGCCTGTGCCAATATCAGAACTGTGCAAGGCCCATGGAGGTTATTTTTGGTCGGGGATTTTAGGATTCTGAACTCTTGTCAAGCTGCCAAAGCCCAAGTTTGTTGACCTTCAAGACACATATTACAACTCATCTATTTCCCCAGGCATTTCCTTGACAGGCAACAGAAAACATGAGTTGTTTTCTTTTAACTCTTTCAAGATGGCAGAAGTTGATGAGGTTTTGTTTCTGAAAGTTTATTACAAGTCTCAGTGCCTGTGAAAGGCACTTAAAGTCAAAGATGGCTCCATAGATAGCTGTGATCTAAATAAACAAGGTGGTAGTTCTTTGATTGCTACCAAATTTTGGGGAAATGCGTATTTTCAGCCATTCACATGCTACAAATGTTCCAAATGTGTTTTCTGGTTCATGAAACTTTTTCTCTCTTGAATTAAGGATACTAGTTTAATTCACCTGATACTCCCATATGATGCTAAAATGGTATTTTTATCTTAGATCTAGATTACTGCATATGCAAGGCTATAACACCACAAATATTTATTAAAATATTAAACTATATGGCTAAAGATACTATATATTATTTAAATAACATGTGCCGTAATGAATACAAATAAATAATATAAATGTATATATAGAGTCAGATACAGAGTTCAAAATTTCTTAGGCAACAGCTTTCATAAAATTTACACATGCTTAACCAGTTGCAGAGAACTTTGTTATTTGAGCTCTACCAACTTTGTTTGATATTCTAATAGTAAAATGGATGAAAGAGGGAATCATGCAAAGACACACATTAAGAAAATCCCCCAAACACAGATCTGAAGATACTTCACACAGTTAGAAATAATCCTCTTACCTATTTTAGTTGCACTGTAAATATTCTCAATGGGAAAAGCACCTCCTAAACTATAGAGTAGAACCTTCGCGAGCGCTGGGATCAGCTGGGTTGTTGTTACCAAGACATTTACGCAGTTACTCCTAAGATGGGGAGGAAATTGGCATATTTGTTTTCTAAAGTAACGTCTACTAGTGCAGATTTAAAATGATCACTGCAATCTTTCAATTCCATAATAAACACCCCCTGATAACCCAACCTTTCAATGTTCAACGGTTGTTCATGGTGCCTGTCACCTAGTAGGTACAATGCCAGATGCTGGGAATAGATCCCAAAATGCAGTGAAGGAAAATATGCATGCATTTGCTCTGATACATAATTCAGCAACGACTGGTACAAACATCTGCTTTCCTGATGTATTTTGTGAAATTTACCAATAAGGTGAGGATGTGGATAATGTGACAAATTTCATGACAAATTTCAAAACCATCATTGTATAATGACTTCTTTTTCCCCTTCCTTTCCTTGTTATTCATGTCTTTATTTACTTATATACATTTATGTTTCATATGCATAACATTTATTTATATCATATACCCATGTGTTTAAAAATAATTTATGTATAATATACTTTGGGTAACACAGAGATAATCTAAACAATAGCATAATAACATTTGTTTTTGATTATCTAGGAGACGTCTTTAAAAATAATGAAACACCTTCTACTGTATTTTACACAGGATTTCAGGCTGCAGTCCTCACATCCCAGCCTCCCTGACCTTTAGTCTCCAGGTCACCGTCACAGAGATCACAAGGCAGCAAATCCCATCTTAAAACAGCTTTAATTGTAGACAATTCTTCCTCCATGGAGCCAGAAGCTCCCTTCCTAGGATTCCTACTCATTGGGACCAACTCTCTCCTTCATAGATGGAGAGAGAAATGTGACTTGTTTCCAGCTCAACATCTCAAGCAGTCGACATTGGTAACCTTGTCCCACTCATGACTCTTTCTCAGACTAAACTCCTTGGTTTCTCCCTCTGATTGTTCCTTTTACGTAGTTTCCTCAGCCTGAACACTTCTGGCCACTTTGTTGGACACAAGGTGCTTCAAATATGTCACAGTCCCTGTTGGAATGTGTGCCCAGAACTTAGCAATGCTCTCTGTTCTGATCCTTAGCTTGACCCAGGAAATCTACTGCCCGCTCCCTTACCACTGAGCCTCTCTGCTCCCAGCGCACTGACTCGTCATCACACACCGCTCAAAGTCTCGAACAGGGCTGGGGGCACATATGTCTACTTCTGTGTTCTGAGTGCTAGACTCTCCTTTTACTTTGTTAAGGTTTCTCTGAATTTGGATTCAACCAGTCCAAATATTAGCCCTTCTCTGAATTTTGTTTTGCTAAGCACACTTGCTAAGCATAATTCTATTCATTCCTCTATACATTTGCTAAGCATAATTTTATTTATTCCTCCAACTCAGAAATAAAACTGAGGAATAGGATAGAACAAAGATTCTTCCCCACCCTATTTAGCTATCATCTTCCAGATTTATATTATTTTATTCATTAGTATTTATGGCACATGGTATGCAACTCATTATGTCTACTCAATTCTATTATCTACACTAACAAAAGTCAGCATTTCATTGTTCTATTCAAACAACACAAAGGTTACAAGTTATTTAGGAGCTTTCTGTTGCTTTTTGGATGTGTTTGAATTATGTACATTATCTATAATGGCCTAAAAGACTTAAAAACATGCACAGATTATAAAAACAATGTATATTTTTGCCACCATCTTCTGTATTTTGCCACCAACAGAGTGCTTTTTAAAAAAAAAATTTGGAAGTCAAATGACATTCCCATGGGATTCATCAAGGGTTATGAGGAGAAATGGATAAAAAGCAGCAACCTCCATTCTCTATACCCCATCCCACCAGACACACACACACACACACACACACACACATACACACACACACACACACACACGCATACAGAGAAGTGTTAGGTCCCTTCAACTTCTAAGATAAGGCTTGGAATTAAAATATTTTGATACATGCTAGACTACTAGAAGGACATCTTCAATACAATTAATACAGAAACTGCAACAATGCAGCTTACCTCGTACTAATAATTGATAAAGATTTAAGTGCATTTGTTAGCCAGGAGTCTGTCAGACCTTCGATCTCAGCCCTCAGCTGCAGCCATGCATCTCTCTTGGCGGGGCCAAGAAGTCCTGCAACATGGAAAAGCAGGGCAGAGTCAAGAGATCAATGTTTTTCAGGGATGCCTTGCTTGGTCTCCCTTCTGTCTGCTATGGATAATTTTTATTCCCATCTATATCAAAAACAGAGACATATCAACCCTGATCCTTCATGTCAGAATTGATTATCCATTCATTCATTCCACAAACATTTACTGAACAACTTCTATAGATAACAGTCTGGGTTAAAAACTAGGGATGTAACAGTGAAGGGCAGGTCATAGTCTCTGCCTTCACTGATCCTGGAATCTGGCATGGATGACGTCAGTCACCGGAGGGCCTCTGACAACTCCCTTGCTCGGGTCCCATGCCAGTAGACTGATAGAATAGGTCTAGCAGGGGAAGTAAGGGTTTACCAGCCTAGGGATATGAATCCCAAATATTGTGACTGTCAGAAACTGTTTACTTTCTTAAAAATCACAGCTATTACCACTTTGAAATAATAATGACATTACCATATGTAGCTTTAGACTTTTTTAGAATTTGTTTCTAATATTAATGCTGAAGCTATTAGAAATACTCTGCTTTGTAAAAAGGAGTTGAGAATTTGAAAATCCTAAAGCCTGCGACAGAGCTACAGACGATGGCTGAACATTACAAAGGCATTAGGACAAGAAAAGAAGTAGTTAAACTAATTTTACAGAGAAAGCTTTTGCTTTCATGATAAAACAAGAACATGTAAATTGACTGAAAAATAGAGCTTCTTATTTAAATCCTATTTCAGAATACTGAGTACATATATATAGGTGGATATTTAGGTAGATATTTTTAAAATCAAAATTTCTAGTTTCTATCAAATCTCATTTGTCTTTATTTCAATAAAGAGATGCTAACATATCACAAAATGGACTCATATCTCCTTGTTTAAACTTCTTCAGCTATAAGATTATTTACTAGCAAGCTTGTTAATTTTTATATAATTTTAATAATAATAAAGACTGAAGGCAGGAGAAGGGGACAACAGAGGATGAGATGGTTGGATGGTATCACTGACACAATGGATTTGGGCATACTCAATGAGTTTGGGTAAACTCCAGGAGTTGGTGATGGACAGGGAGGCCTCGTGTGGTGCAGTTCATGGGGGTCGCAAAGAGTCGGACACGACTAAGCGACTGAATTGAATAATACCCTTTAAGAGGGAAATAATAACATGCTTTAATGAGAAAAGTTAATTGAGATTTCTCAAAGGGATATTTATTTAAAAGTTGAACTTATTACCTTCAATTGCTGTTAAACAGAATATCTACTTATTTGGTTTTGCAAAAAATGTCCTATATAGAATGTTAGAGTGAATTAGGAAACATGCGTTTCTCAGTTGTCTGCCTAAACAGCTGGGCAAGTCAGTAGACTTCAGGAGCCTGGTTCTCACTTAGAAATGAAGAACATCCATACCTAAGCTTCATTTTGGTTTTAACATTATTATTATCCATGGTTTTACATGTTTTTGTTCTCCTGTAGTTACAGAATATCTACCGAATGTCTTATGTGCTTCAAGCTAGCTAGGCACTGGATACAAGGCCAACAGACACAGAGCCCACCCTCATGATGTATATGGTGTAATATACACCTTAGATGAAAATTTTATTTATTATATTGTATTCTATGACATATATGTGAACATACACATGTAGAGCATTCACAAATATATTTAACTGTCTTCTTCAATTTTAGATTCTGGTTTATACTCCTCAATCATCTTTCTTTTTGTTTAAAAAGTGAAACAAACAAAAAGCCCTAGGAGAAGAACCTTAAATGACCTCATAACTAATCCCTAGGATTTGCCCACGCTAGGATTTTGGTGACCTAAAACTGATCCTAATAATGGAGATCATTAAGGTTTATTACACCAAGAAGCACATCCAGGATCTTAGTTTTGATATCACAGGTTTTGATATTACCTGTAATTTACGAATGAGTATAAAATGGTTTAGTTACTATCCACAGAACATTTGAACTCTTAAAAACCATGATATACATGGCAAAGATATATTGACAAATAATATGCAATTTTTGAAAGGATAAATTTAGTCGATGTCTTTGGAAAAACATAAAGCGCTGCTTGTGTTTATTTCTGATAGGATTCCGGAAAGGTAATGCCTGCTAACAACTCTGCTTCAATGACTGGGGCTCTTGTCTTTAGATAGGCCTTCTTCCTATGGCTTCCATCAGGTCCTCTGTCTGGCTTTCACTGGCAGTGTCCCAGCTGAAGAAGGGTCAAACAAATGTCTTGCTCTGTATCTTGACCAAACATCTGGGCACAAAGAATTCCCCAGTCATCTGACAGTGCTGTACACTTCATTGTGCAGTCAGACTTTTTCCCACCAACTCTAAGAAACTAAAAATTCTGGCTTACTCTCATCCATCATGAGTCCTTGGTAATTTATTTTACAGAAGGATCATCCTTAATATGAAACTTGAAACTGTAGTTCAAATTGTACATCTATCTGCAGTACCTTTATTAAATGTTAAAAGCCACACATACCTCCCACGTTGTTCTTGTAGGTGTTGTATAATTCTTTTACTCTTCTGTAACGAAAAGCCAACTTCCTCATCCAGTCAACCCCTCCTCTTACACCTGTTGGCAAACAAAGGTTTGCACTACTTGCAGCTGCATGGAAGCCATCAGTTGCAAAACTGTAGGTACTGCAACACCCAAAATACATTAAAAAGAAATAAAAGAAATAATTACATGTGCAAAACTTCACAGCTGAATTTCTGCAGGAAAGAGCATACTGAAAGGCGTGGCTTACCTTAAGTCCTGCCCATTGTCATCAGAGGAAACATCATCTATGTGAACTTGATCACACTCCTGTTAAAAACATTGGAAGAGTTGTTTTTCAAAGGACGCTAGTCACCATGCTTGAAGCTTTTTCCATTTCTCCACTTGATCAGGCTATGGCCAGAAGAGGGCAGCATTTGCCCACCCTTCCCACCCTCTCATGCTGGGAAATGGCACTGTTTCCAACCTATAAGATCTAAATCCAGACGAGGGCCTTAAAGCCTGAAGACACAGGGCACATGGGTTTCTTTAGAACAAATAAAAAATTAATTTTCATCTTAAAATGACTGATAAAGAATTTTCCTTTGAATCTTTACAATCACCATTATGTTACGTTAGTCGCTTAGTCATGTCTGACTCTTTGCTACCCCAAAAATAATATCGGTGATCACTTCCAGTCATTTCTGTTATGCACACATAAATATATAAGCAAAGCTAATCTGAAGATACTCAAAACTTATTTGGGCTGGACACGCCAATGGTGTTCCCTGGTAGCTCAGTCAGTAAAGAATCTGCCTGCAGTGCAGGAGACCCGGGTTTGATCCCTGGATCTGGAAGATCCACTGGAGAAAGAAATAGCAAACCACTCCAGTATCCTTGCCTGGAAAATCCCATGAACAGAGGAGCTGTGGGCTGGAGTCCATGGGATTGAGAAGAGTCAGATACAACTGAGTGACTAAGACTAACCCCAGTGGTTACTATTATGTATTATTTGTTGAGCAGCAACATAGGGGCTTGATGATTATGGTGTTCTGTGAGATTTCTATGACTTCCTGCTTTTTTGCAGGGTGAGTGATACCATGAAAGAACCATCGTGATGTTATTTTTAAAGTCCTGGTCTTTCAATACAGCAAAAAGCTAAAAACCATAGACATTGATAGGTTTTTTTTTTTTCTTTTTATAGCTTGTTTTTAAATCTTTAAGCTGAAAAGAATACTGCAAGTAAAAGAGAAATAATGAAGAGTTATCATCTTCAATGTGCTACAAATTCAGAGGAAAACAGACTTTAGGTATATATATCCACATAACTGACCTGTTATAGCATACTCAAATGGCAACATTTTGGAAAAAGAATTCAATTCTTCTTTGCTGTTCTAAGACTCTTTTTCTATCTTCAAATAATCTGCAAAGCTCCAGTGAAGTAGTACATGATATGAAGTGGAATCTGGCTAAGGCATTTCAACACTGAGAATCTATTAATACTTCGGGGTGGCTCAGATGGTAAAGTGTCTTCCTGCAGTGCCAGAGACCTGGGTTCGATCCTGGGTTGGGAAGGTCCTCTGGAGAAGGAAACAGCAACCCACTCCACTATTCTTGTCTGGAAAATCCCACAGACAGAGGAGGCTGGAAGGCTACAGTCCATGGGGTCGCAAAGAGTCAAGACATGACTGAGTGACTTCACTTTCACTTTTCACTTTCAGAATAAGTATGGTTTAGTCTTCCGGACCTCATTTTTTCCTCATCAAATTATTCCAGTCAAACTCACAGAGACTGACTATATATATTAAGTGCTTATCTTTCAAAATCTACTCTAAAAAATCTTGCATTTGAAGATAAGACTTTTCAGCTACTATTTATAATTATTATAGGACTTGGAAGTATCTGACAGTGAAACATTTAATATCTCATCTCCAGCTTTCTACATTTGAGTATATTAGATCCTGCTTCATGTGAGGATAAATTAGCTGGCTCAGGCTTCTTTTAAAATATGAAACTTAGTGAGTAGCTCAATCAATACAATTTTGGTAGATAATTTGAAAATCCAGGTAAATTAATCTTAAAGATTCACATGAGGAACATAAATTATGGGTTTAACTTTTGAATAAATACATTCACAGATAAGGGAGGGCCTTAAAAGTTAATCTGACTGGAAGCTCCCTGAGGGGGCTGTTTGGATCACCTGGATAAACCAATATTTAAAGCATAATCTGGCACAAAGCAATCACTCAACAATTCTTTGTTGACTAAATAGCAGAAGTCTCCTGCTGCTGCTGCTACGTCACTTCAGTTGTGTCCGACTCTGTGCGACCCCGTAGATGGCAGCCCACCAGGCTCCCCTGTCCCTGGGATTTTCCAGGCAAGAATACTGGAGCGGGTTGCCATTTCCTTCTCCAATGCATGAAAGTGAAAAGTGAAGTCGCTCAGTTGTGTCTGACTCTTAGCGGACCCCATGGACTTCAGTCCACCAGGCTACTTCATCCATGAGATTTTCCACAAATGTAATTCAAGACAGAATTACCACAATCACTTAAATGTTCTGACATACATAAGTTTATGGTGATATAAAATATTCTAAATATTTTATAGAATATAAATACCATAAAATATTTAGATGGTAAGGGCTGTAAGATGATATATCAAGAGTGATGACAAAAGAATAGAGTGTGGGCTGAGGCTGCAGGACAGGCATTTTTAAAAGGTTCTTTCCCATTTTGACTGAGTATTTGTTGAAAAGGGCACAGCTCAAACTTTAACCCAAGAAGGCACTAGATTTCCAGAAAATTCTCAGGAAAAAGCATTACACCAACCATAATAGCTGTTAGATTGAGCTCTAAAGGAAAGGGTGAGATGTAACCGGTAAGTATGAAAGTTGGAAATAAAAGTTCTTCCAGAATACTGAGGTAGCAAAGCAGTTCTAGATGACAAGAATTATTTCTTGAGTTGGTGACATTTCTGTTAAGTATGAAGACCAAATTAAACCACCATTAAAATGGAATCATGCAAAGCTGCTCATTCCACCGAGGTTCTGAAATCTTTCATCATGTAAACAATTTCCACAATTTTACCATAAGCTAATTATATTAAAAATCAGGGTTCTTATGAATTACACTGGCAGTTGTAAGTCATTTTTTTATCTAATACTCTCTCATCTAATTTTTAGAGAAATTCCTCTGACATTTCAAGTATTAACTCACATGATTAATTTGTACATTTTGCCCTCAAATTTATTTTTTACTCTTGAGGACATCAGTATATCAAACTTACTGGACCGTAAGTTCCATATTTGAAGTTATGTTTGAGGTTTTTCCAAATGGAACTTTTCTTTAACTTTATGCCTAGTTAACTATGCTTGTTGACTCTGGACCTGTGCCTGAGGATTACAGTCCAGTGAAAGAAACCTGAACTTCAATCACTTACATTTTTAGAAAAATCTAAATAATTGTTCTTCAATTAGCATTCACTCAGAGGAACTTAACAAGAATCATTTTGACTAAACCCTAAAATACTAAAAAGAGTTTCGTGCTTTGGCTTTAACAAACTTTAGTGTAAGAACGCGAGCATCTGGAATAATTCTGGCACTAATCTTAAATTCTTTAATTTTAGAAGGTCTTAGAAGGTGACCGCAAAGTTGTCACTGATCTTTATCAGTTATAATCCATAGCAGTCTTCTCTTACTTTTGTGAGCCCAAACTCCTTGGTGCCTTCTCTTCTGGAAGTTATTTTAACTGAAATAACATATTATTTAAATGGAGAGCATCCATTTCTTAGGGGCAGCAGAGTGAGCATTTGCCTTCTCCACAGTTGGAAAGGATGTAGTGAAGTTTCTATTAAGAGGATTTAAATTTGCATCTTTCAAGGAATTATGTGAGAGCAGCTGTTACTACACATGTTGCAGTTTCTGTTGAAGGGTTTGTCTCACATAGATTTTTAGGTTAAAAAAAGGAATCCCCAGAGATTAAATGCACAAGGGGGAAAAAACATAATAAGCAAAACATGGAGTTATTCTCTTAAGGAATTCTCTTTAATTCTCCTTAACATACTACATCAGTAAAAGCAGACAAAGAGTAATACCAGTCATGAAGCTCATGCCAAGGTTTGCCTGTAAGAGGTTTACTGAAATAAAAACCTGGGAGACAGTAAAGTTTCAAAATCAGATGCAGAAGGATAGTGGGTATGTATGTAACTGAACTGAATGATTTTGAAAGCTATAGATTTTGTTAGTTTTAGTATTTGTTTATCTCACTTAAGTTAATATAAGCCTTTGAGTTTGCTTGGGCCACTTGGATGTGTGTTCACATGTGTGTGTTTCTTGTCTGAGAACTCAATCAATTTATATACAGAGACAAAATCATTTCTTTGATTCAGTAAGTTATTAAGCTTTAGTGGCTGAGTTGAATGGAATTTTTATCACATTCTAAAGCACAACTAAAAAGCTATAATCAGAGAAGAGAAAGTCAATACAAATATTTTCTCATTTACTATTTCTACCAGAGATCCTGCTGGGTATTTTAAAGATATAGTTTATACAGTATTTAATCCAAAATAAAAATTCCTAAAGCAGGAGAGCCAACCATATGTTTCTGATATGCCAATACTCATGTCAAAATTGCTAAAGGTATATTTAAATTCATCATACACTACTTTCAAATTCTCACTTTAGTGTTCTATTCCACTAAGAAACCTAAAGAGTCATTTATTCCATTTATGTCTAGTAAAAAATAATAATTGAAATGAAATAAAGCTATAAACTTGGGTAAAATCACATTAAACTTCTTTTGTGTGTGTGTGTTTCACAGATTTGAGAGGAATAATAATTTCAAGAATTCTTTTTCAGAATGAGACTCATCCACTTTACCCAACAGAAAAACCAGTAAGTTATATGTTATCACCAAACATGTATAAAAAATTCAAGTTCCTAAAAGGTGTGTTTTCTATTATCCTGTATATAAAAAATCATTCTGTACACTAGACAGAAATAAGTAGCAAGGTTAATTTATATCAGGTTTTAGAGAGGTGATTATTATTTCTTACTATCTAAAACTGGAAGACTTGCCCAAGAATACTGATCTTTCATACTGTCTATTAAAAAAAACAATAAAACCTCTCTAAGCAGAATTTAAAATTTTATTATCCAGTAAAAACAGTGACTCAATGGAGAAAGAATAAGAAAGAAAATGCTATTACATGTATTTCCAGCCCATACATTTATGGGATATGCTTAACAACATATCTTTTACTTGAGATGCCTTAAAACTGTGTTTAAGACCTTGTCAATTAAAAAAAAAAACTTATTTAAGACACTGGCTGACTTGGCTTATCTTCCTCTCAGCTGTCTGTTAATTTCAGTGTGGTATGGGGGCTGAGTATGTGTTTTGGAGCCTGGTAGATTCCAAAGTTTCAAATCCCAATTCTACCACTTAGCAGGTAAACTTAGACGTGATTTTTATGCTGATGGACCTTACAGTATCTTCTCTACAAAAATTATATGATAAACGTATTTATTACAAAAGGTTGGTAACTGATTAGTGGAAATGTCAAACACAAGGTGCAGATTCAGTAGTAACAATCCCCATCTTCATTCATACTGTGATTATAGGTAAACACTTTAATTTCATTGTGAAACCAGGAGACAAAAAAATTGAATGGATTTGAATGGATCATTTTAAAAAGAGAAAGAAAAGTCTATTTCAGTCTAGTTGTGCAAATCTCTTCCCAGTGCCCATGCTACTCGGTTATTTCACATTTTATTATCTAAATACCTCTCAGATTATATACCTTATTACAGTACTTATTCAGCTATCCTGAGGCTATTTTTCTTAGGTTCTTTCAGTTTGCTGTTACTGCTTTTACTTTCTCTTCATTTAAGGCAGGAAATGAAAAGATAAATTAGGAAAAGAGAGAAAATAAATGTGATCAAACCGGTCAGAAGTAGTACATAAATAGTTCTCGCAAGGTTTTATCCAGAAGAGGAATAAATAGGGAATGATAATGACTAGAATTAAGTTTCAGATTATCTATAAAATTTAATGATCCGTGATAGTACTAGGAGCGGTATCTGTGACTATTGTGCAGTCATTAACCTAAATTGCATCCTGGTTAATAATCTGGAAAAGCTAATGTTGATTCCAAAGATAAAATGAATTGTGGCTGAGACATTAAAAGGACCAGGAGCAGCAGACAGGGGTGTATTGTATGGGACAGCAANAGATTATCTATAAAATTTAATGATCCGTGATAGTACTAGGAGCGGTATCTGTGACTATTGTGCAGTCATTAACCTAAATTGCATCCTGGTTAATAATCTGGAAAAGCTAATGTTGATTCCAAAGATAAAATGAATTGTGGCTGAGACATTAAAAGGACCAGGAGCAGCAGACAGGGGTGTACTGTATGGGACAGCAAGGCAAGACCTCCTTTTTGAAGACATTTCTATTCTCAGTGCATGCCAGTAAATATATATATTTCATGAATACAACTTAGCTTTTGTTTATTTTGCATACACAATGTCTCCCTTGACAGAAACTTTACTTTTCTCTTGAGCTAAATTTCTATCTTTCCAGGTTTTTTTCAAGGTTATCTGCATATAACTAGAAAAGATATGAGTTTTAATAGTTGGATATAACTATTCTTACCTTTTAAAATTCTTACCTCTAAATCATTAAAAAATAAATGTGTATCAGCAAGATTAAAAATCATTTCCTCCATTCGAAGTCCAAGGGTTACAGCCATGGGGGGATCCTGAAAAGGAAATGCACATAGTATGAAGTAGTTTTTAATAATAACTGTGGCTACTAAAAATTATCTTAAGTGTATATGGTTGTGGGGATGGGGAGACTATAGGGATTTTTAACCTAAGAATGCAAAAGATTTTCCTGATTAACAGAAAAGGTGCCTATCTAAAGTGTTATCTAAAATATGCCAGATATACTGATACATCTGTGAATTTACAGGAATTGATATGCACAGAAAGATGACTTAGAATCTGTTTTCACATAAAGCTGTATATTCATGAGAAGAGGAGGAAGGAAGCAAGCTGGTTCATAGCAGTTTACAGATATTCCACAGAAAGTCCTTCGGAGAAAGGTAATTCTCCACTGAAGAATGGAGCAGATCTGTTAAAAAGAGTAAAGAACATCCTTTTAAGAATGACAACAACTAAGAAGTGGAAAAGAGAGAGAAAGGAAGATTTATTGGATGTTTGTAGGATCTGAGCGGGCAGTGCTGTTTGGAGTGGGATAGGAAGAGCTGGTGGAGATTGATGGGACCACACCTTCATTATTAATTGCATTCTGATCAACATTATTTACCTGAATCTTTATAAAGTATGATCTCACCTGCACTTGACTAGGGATGAAGAGGGAAGGGTGGAGGATGACTAAGAAACATTAATTCAGTAAATGTAATACATAAATGTATACAAATAAAATATATACATCTAGAAGTTTAATGAAAGTAAGGGGATTAGCAAAAAGTCAAAGTGACTTAATTTTTGTTTACAGAAACCAAGGGATTATACAGCAACAAGGAGTTGAGAATGAAAATCAGAGTTGGTACTTTACCACAATTAATTACAGTTGAAAGCCTGGCACAGAGGTGTAAAACTTTATTTTTAAAAGTAAGGAGAGTTTAGGGCTGGAGCTAGGTAAATAATTCATGCACAAGCCTTGTGTTTAAAATTACAAAGTTGGAAGGATCTCTAAAGGAGAACTGCTCTGGATGTGACTCTGGAAATGAGAAAACAGAAAGTCTGGAAAGGACGAATCTTCAGAATCTGAGACCAGAATGGGTGTTAGCATGGAGAAAGAAAAAATGGTTTCAGATGCAGCTGACAAATCTAGAGGATACTATTGGTTTTGGCTGAGAAGTTATTTTGGAAGACCTTGGAGGCTGATTTGGGTTGAGTGGCTGGGCTAGGAGCCAGACTGTAGGGATCTGAGGACAGAGAACCACACTTGTGTTTTCAATGATCTAATAAATGGCATTTCAAGAAATGTATTTAAACTTGGGGAAATGTAATGCTAACTTCAGTTCATTTTATGATAAGAATATACAACCCAGGTCAGGACTAGCATTGTTCATATAGACTCCCAAACTTACTCTACTTAGCAAGTAGAAGACTCTCTTCATTCCACACCTATATACCAAGAATCATTCTTTTCTCTTTTCCTTCTAATATGTTTTGAGGGGGGGAAACCTTAGAGTGTACGAATATCTGAAGTGTCATTCTCCTATTCTGTAGTGATGAAAACGTACAGAATAGGAACTGAGTGCTTAGAAGGAAAGAGGTCACTGAGATGTTGAGCGAAGCTAAGACTTGATGTGGAAGAAGATGAAGAGAAGACAATCATATGTTGGGTGTCAACATAATACTATAACTGCTTATGTCTCTTTCTTAGAGATTTCTGTGATTTCATAGCTAGACATTCTCTTTTCTCAAAAACAGAGATTCATTGTTCACATACTTAATGGCATCTTGGTATTGTGCCCTCCGTCAGTATTACTCTACTGCTAAGTTTATCTTTCTTCCAGTGACAGGATCATTTGGAGCACCCCAGTGCTCCACATACCCACACACCCAAAGTGACAGTGAAAATCTCTCAGTCATGTCCGACTCTGTGACTCCATGGACTATACAGTCCATGGAATTCTCCAGGCCAGAATACTGGAGTGGGTAGCCTTTCCCTTCTCCGGGGGATCTTCCCAACCCAGGGATCGAACCCAGGTCTCCCACATTGCAGGCAGATTCTTTACCAGCTGAGCTACCAGTCAAGCAAGATCAAATAAATTCCGTTTCATCCAACAAGTATTCATTCAAGATCTAGAAAAAAAAGATTAAGTGCCCATTTTGTGTCTCAAAGAGTTTCAAAACTCAGAGTGATCTCTTGCTCTATTTCCTTCAAGGACAACATTCTTATTTCTCTCTGTTGTTGTTTGTGTTTTGTTGCTGATGTTGACGGGTGACCTCTGAAGGTAAAAAAAAATTTTTTAATTGTCTTTTTTCTGTTAAAAAATCCGATTTCTAGTCTCTTTTATTATGAGGGGGATGGGTGTGGGGATTGAATAGGCTAATGACACACAAAAAAGTTGTAAATATTCTGTCTAGTCATGGGTCCATGAACAAAAAGCCTACAGAAATATCAGGAAAAATCAAACGTAATTATAGCATGAAAACATATAATTCCATTAGTGACACTCTGTGCTTTTGAGGAATGTTCACTGATGCAAGACAATAAAACCAAGCTCCACAGGACTCCGTTATGTTTCTGATGATTACTGCCCCCAAAGATATATATTTCAGACGGGGGTTCAGAAATGTCTTTATAGGAAAGGTTTTCTTTCTCAAGACTGAAGTCTTATCCTATTATTTGCCAATTTTTCTTTTTTAAATTTTAGACACAATTCCAAAATTTCTTATGTTCATGCCTCCATTCTTTGCATTGACAAATCAGATTTATGGGAAGGGAGAAAACATACTGTTCCTCTTTGATTGTTACTTTTATCGATGCCACGCTTCTGTAGTATGTAACTCTCCATGCAACCCAAGCAGTGATAGGAAAATCCATAAAGAATGCATTTTGGGCAGCCAATGGACATGCAAACAAATATCATTTTTTAAAAAAACCAACAGGAATTCTCCAACAAGGAAGCCTAGCACAGGATATGATGAAAGCTGTTGTTGAAAATCGCACTGGAACGCAATCCCGTGGCAATGAAGGGGCTGCTGGGTTTATTTCTTGAGCTATGGGAATCCCACATCACACAGTCTCCTAGAGCCAGGACTCAGTTAAGCATTTTGGCTAAACATCATTTGTTAACTGGGAGAGTTTCGGTTTGAGGTCTGCCTGAGTGTGAACTAGCTGTATTTTGCTAAGGTTTCGAGAGAGCCAGGCCTGTTGAAAGCTATGTTGAAGGCCTGGCACAGAAGGGCTACTAACAGCCATCCCACAAGCCAAGGAAAACCATGCTTGTAAGAGGTGCTGGTCTTGTCTCTAAGAGAAGGTCGAGTGAGGGCTTACTTTCATATATCTAATATTACTCTCCTCCCCTCCAGATGACTAAATCACTGGAATAGCTAACTCTAAGTAAGCGGACTCCAGTGCCCTGTTTTCCAACTGAAGGGCCCACAGATGTAAGAATCCAAAAAGAAGAGCAGGAATTTGGTGAAGGTCACTCTCATGTTGGGCACTCTCTCCCTAGGCAGACCACCGGCCAGGAGTTGTCAGAGCCTACAATCCCACGGTTTTATCAGGCATTTGAGAGTTAAACATATTTCTGAACTGAACCCAAGTTTTATACAGAGATGTTTGCTCGTTTTCATTAGATGCTTGTAGAATTATGGGCACCTTATGAATCAAGGGTTACTGCCTTTTCTCAGTTTAACTGTAGTGAGTGTTGAGTTTAGGGTCTGGAATGAAGTGACAGTGAACATTTGGATAGAGGGGGAAGTGGGATAATAAAGGCAGTAACAGGGTTTTGTGGCAGCTCTAATGCGTATTATACATGTAGAACAGCTCCAGTCAGCTCAAAGTTTCCTGTGGGGCAAACTGAACCTCTGCCAACTGAAATTTACCCTGTGTGTGCGCTATGAAATACTGAACCTATTCCTAAGACATCTGTTGGAAAGAGAGAGAGACAAGAGCCCCAGAAAAAGAGACAGAGAGGAGATGAAGAAAGTGAGCAGCTCTTGGCCCTCAGCTGTGTGCTTCTCAGCCGGATGTGAACACTGTGGAACAAAGTCAGGATCAAGGACGGCGCTTCTCCATATCAAAATTCTAACGCCTATTAGCCGTGTTAGCACAGAGCATGAGTTGGAGCCAGACAGTCTGTCTAGGGACCTCTGCCCTGCACTGGCCCATCAGCTGGAATTCCTCCTCCAGGGACACACTGTAAAAATATCTCAGGAGAGGCAGCAATTATGTATTTTTAAAGAAATGGGTTCTTTTTTTTTTTTCCCTAAAGAACTCAAGCTCTTGGAACAGTTACTCCCTGGAGACCTGAAGCAAGTTTGTAGACATGTGCACACAGAGGCCAAAGATGTGCCAGTTCATTACAGGAAAAGAAAGACAAACCAGCTCCACGAATCAAGGTAGAGACAGCTAGTGGGTTAGTTAGCATACATAAACTCTTTTCATCAGAGATAAGAAATGCCACTGGCATTCAGTTATGAATCAGAAGGGAAATTTTGCAACTGAGTTGTTTGTCTCTAATGGATAGCCAGTGGGCTTATGCGTTCTCAGGGGGAACTGGAGAAAGGTTTCAGCAACATTCATGTATTTAGCATGTATTTATTGAGTGTCTACTACGTGTCAGACATGATCAAATTCTGGGCAGAGAGCAGAAAATTAAATAAGCGAAGTCCCAGCTCTTATGGGGTTTATTTTATTACTGGATGAGCCCTCTGATAAATTCATGGACAAAAGCCCAGGAAAATATTCCAGGTGGTGAAAAATCAGTCAGCAGACACAGAGGGTGTGGGGCTGGGTGGTGAAGACTCATGTAGAGAAAGTGCAGGGGAGGCCTTTCTCAGGAGATGATAGTTGAGGATAGGGGCCCTGAGAAAAGGGAGAGTTCGGCCATGCACAGGTGAGGCAGCTGGGGATATCTGGAGAGGCAACACTGAGGCCAGTGTGTGTCGGAGAGTGTGAGGCAGAGTGACACAGGTGAGGGACATGGCGTGGACCAAGACTTTTAATAAAGAGGGAGTGTTCCCTGGATCAAATGCAGGTGAGAGGGACCCCAGGAAGACAAACCCTGCATCTGGCATGCAACTCACTTCTCAGACTTGAAGAGAGTTGTTGAACTGGCAAGTGAGGGAAGAGCAGAGAAAGTGGGCTATGACTGGAAAATGGCCCAGAAGGCTTTGCTGGCGATGGGACGGTTACAGCACAAAAAAGACGGCCTAGAGGGGTAGGGAGGCTGGGAGGGAGGTCCGAGAGAGAGGGGATACATGTATACACATGCTTATGGTTGCTTTACGTTGTGTGGCAGAAACCAACACAACTTTGTTAAGCAGTAATCCTCCAATTAAAAATAAATTGTTAAAAAAGAGTGATGGAAATAATCCAGAAAAGTGGGACACTTAGGACTCAGGAATGAAAGGGGTCTTTTCAGGAGGCGATTCACTGGATAAGTGATAGGGCCTGGAGCCAGGGCATGGTGGGGGTGCAGAGAGCAGGAAAAGAATATGGTTACGATGCAAAGATAAAGTGATTCTTCCAGTTTGCTTTCTTATCTTAAAGTGATAGAGGAGTTTTGTGCAGAATGGAGTCGGGGGCTTTGAGGGGGTGAGAGAAGAGAAGGTTTGAAATAATAAGCTGGAAGTGTTAGACCAGCAGTGCTGGGACCCACTAGAGACTTGGGGCCACATTCAGCTGCTTGAGGTACAGGTAGGGTGTTGGGCAAGGTTTTCTGTTTCTTTTGGTGATGTTGTGTGTGTAGTTTTTTTGTTCGCTTGTTTTTGCACGGTGGGTCTGATTGAGAAAAAGAGGGATAAAGATGATGAGACTTTTTGCAAAAGAGGGGTGAGAATCACATCCAGGACTGGGATGATCACGTCTAAGGCTCAGGCTCTCCAACTTGACCACACATGAGAAACAACTGAGGAACTTTGAAAAGTCCTGTTTCCCAGGCCACTGCCTTGTACCAGTTCAATCAGATATTCTCTAAGGTGGGACTCATGTACCAGCACTTTGAGAGCTCTCCAGTGATTCCAATGTACTGAGAATTCTCAGTCCAAGACTGAGAATCAGCTGAGTAAGACCTTAAGTGTGGCTCACAGACCAGCAGCACTGGCATCAGCTGTGCGCTTCATAGAAAGGCAGACTCACAGAACTACCCCAGAGATCTACTGAAGCAGAATCCATAGTTTAACAAGATCACCTGGTGGTTCATGCACATGTTAATATTTAAAAAGCACTGATCTAAGAGCTCTCCTGAAGGTCTGGGACTGTTAGGGAAGACCAGAGCTAGCATGGCCTTCTGGCTTCCCAGGAGTTAAATCTCTGAGATGCTCCCAAATGACTCTTAAGATGTGAGCCAGTTTGATGACTGAGTAGAATGACGATTCTGTATAATTTCTTGGGAATTAAGATTCCCTAGAAATAGCTTAAAGTTATGAATAAGAATACACTGTCCCAGTTTCATCTCCATAAGGATCTTCTGTGGACTTAGGGACCAAGTGACTTGCACTGCCCCTTTTCTTAGTCATATATCCAACTGCTTGTTAGAGAGTGGGTAAACATGAAAAGCTAGCAAATTTTTCCTCTCTATTAAAATGATTTGTTCAAAATTCAAGTGTTTGATGTAAGCATCATATTTGTGATTAGACAGTAGTCAATATTAAGTAATCAGAAACTATGAAAGTAATATTACACAGCTTATCTACTACTACTAGCTTCTGTTGTTTAGATCAGAAGAGAATCCAATGAATAAAGCTCACCCACCTTTATTAAACTAATAACAGATTAAATATACTTTGAGAGGAGTTACAGCAGTACTAATATGCTACAACTAGAACTGCTATATTATATACCATGGCTATTACAGAGACTCTGGATTGATGGAACTTGCTTCCAGCCTATGTCACAAATACTTTAAAATGTAAAAATAGCATAGTATTATGTTTATACAATACATAATTTAGAGCATAGTACTTGGATAGAAAGGGAAGAGTTAAGACAGTGGCAAGAAAGACCATGGGAGGATGACCTAGAAAGCACAGGACTGAGAGAAAATGATGGAGATGGCAAATGATGGCAAGCCTCAGGACTTGGAGAAAGGTGGATGAGTACCTTCGTGAAAGATTGCAGTAAAGATAAGTGAGACATGAATTTAGACAAAGGAGAGCTGATAATGAGTTATGTAAATTTAATAATCTCATCTGCCCCTCCAACTCCCCAAGATATGAGGCTGAGTGTTCATTAGCCGAAATCAATAAACTGAGACTGAAACTTTAGGGAAGGTTACAAAAGGTGCCTCCAGAAGTTTTTTTTAAGAAACAAATTACCGCTTATCTTTCTCATGCATTAGTTTCAAGTTTCGCCATCTCTCAAACTCCCTCTGAGGATTTGAGAAACGTCACTATCTTTGATTTAGCTTTACTTTTACATACGTATGTACAGTTGACCCTTGGGCAACATAGGTTTGAACCATGTAGGTCCATTTATACGTGGAGTTTTTTTCAGTGAATATCTGGAACATTTTTTGAGATTTGCAATAATTTGAAAAAACTTGTAGGCTAACCACATATAGAAAAAAATATTCTGAAGTTAGGTATATCATGAATCCATAAAGTATAAATAGATACTAGTCTATTTTACCGTGTAATACCATAAGATACACACAAATCTATTAAGACAAGTTAAAATTTATCAAAACTTATGCACAGACCATTCATGACACCATTCACAGTCAAAAGTAATGTATACAAATATAAAGATGCAGTATTAAACTGTAACTGAAATAAATTAACTATAGTCCACACTGTACTACTGTAATAATTTTGTAGCTATCTCCTGTTATCTGGTGAGCTCAAGTGTTGCAAGTATCTGCCTGAAATGCTGAGTGATGCTAATCATCTCCTTGTGAGCAGTTCATTTCTCCAGTAAATCGGATACTACAGTAAAAAGTGATCTCTTGCAGTTTTCATATACTTTGTGTTGTGTTTACTACAATACCATAAACCTTAAACAACTCCAGGGGACCCAAACGAAGTGCCCCTATATGATGCCAGAAGTGCACTGAAGAAGCAGTCATGACATGAACAAGAAAGAAACCTGAATATTGTGTACCATAGCTTGAAGTCTGAAGCTTTGCCTACCCTCCATCTCAAGATAAATAAATCCAGCATAAGGACTACTGCAAAAAATAAAGGAAATTTGTGAAGCCATGGTTGCAGCTACACCAGCAGGCTCAAAACCCTTGTTCTTTTCCAGAAATATCTGTTTATCTCACAAGGAAAATCCAGCTTTGACATGGGTGCAGGATTGCTTTAAGAAAGCCATACCTATAGACACTAGTATGATTGGAGAAAAGCTGAAGCCATTATTTGGCAACTTAAGAATCTGCCTGCAATGCAGGAGACCTGGGTTCTACCCCTGAGTTGGGAAGAGTCCCTGGAGAAGGGAATGGGAACCCATTCCAGTATTCTTGCAACTAATTCTTTCATTTTAAAACTCAAAGGAAAGTGAAGGAGAAGGAGCTAAAGCTGGAGAAACTAATGCCAGCAAAGATGGTGTGATAATTTTAGAAAGAGGCTTGGCTTTAAAAATGTCATGATAGCAGGAGAAGAGGATTCATCCACCACGAGGCAGCAGATGAGTACCCAGACACCATTAAGAAAATCACAGAGAGAGAATATCTGCTGAAGAGATTTCTACTGTAGATGAAAGTGCCCAATTCTGGAAAAAAAAAAGATGCCACCAAGGACACTTGGTAATAAAGAGGAGAAGCAAGGACCAGGATTTAAGGCAGGAAAGGACAGTCTAATGCTACTGTTTTGTGCAAATGCAGCCGGGTTTATGATCAGGATCACCCTGACATATAAAGCTGCTAACCCCAAGCCTTGAAAGAAAGGATAAACACCAGCTGCCAGTCTTCTGACTATACAACAAGAAGGCCTGACAATGAAAACACTTTTTCTGGATTGGTTCTATTGATGCCCTGGCTCTGGAGTCAGAAAGTAACTTCTTAGTAAGGGACTGCCTTTTAAAGTTCTTTGCATATCTGACAATGCCCCTAGCTACCCAGATCCCATGAGTTCAACACCGAAGGCACCGTAAAGTGTTTTACTTTCTCCTAAACACCACATCTCAAATTCAGTGTCTAGAACAGGGGGTTAGGGGGCCCTTGAAGGCTCAGTATACAGGGTACTCTTTGGGAAGGATTGTCAGTGCTGTGGAAGAGAACCTCAACAGGGAGCATCATGAACATGTTGAAGGATTATGTCATCGAAAATGCCATCACTGATACAGAAAAAGCCCTGAAAGCCATCAAGCCAGTAACAATAAACTCCTACTGGGGAAACTTGTGTCCAGATTTTCTGCATGATGTCACAGGATTTACAAAAGAGCCAATCAAGAAAATCTTGAAAGAGATGGTGGATACAGCAAAGAATGGTGGGGACAAAAGGTTTCAAGATATAGATCACAGAGAAATTCAAGTGCTAATAAACACCACATCAGAGGAATTAACAGGGGACAACTTGATGGATGAGTGCTTCTGAAACAATGCTAGATGGTGAAGAGGAAGCAGTCTCAGAAAACAAGCTGTATACTCTTTGATATATACCATAGGAAGATGCTCTGTGATCACCTACAGTAATGGAAACAAAAACAAAAATAAACATATGGGACTGATTAAACTTAAAAGATTTTGCACAGCAAAGGAAACAATAAACAAGATTAAAAGACAACCCTCAAAATGGGAGAAAATAATTGCAAATTAAAAAACTGACAAAGGATTAATCTCCAGAATATATAAATGGCTCATACAACTCAATATTAGGAAAAAAACAATCCAATCAATCAAACAAAAAAAAGAAGACATACAGATGGCCAATAAACACAAGAAAATATGCTCAATATCACTAAGTATCAGAGACAGGCAAGCCACAACTACAATGAGGTATCACCTCACACCAGTCAGAATAGCCATCATTAAAAAACCTACAAACAATAAATCCAGATGGGATGTAGAGAAAAGTGAACCCTCCTACACTGTTAGCAGGAATGTAAACTGATACAGTCATTACAGAGAACAGGATGGAGATTCCTGAGAAAACTAGGAATGAATCTACCTTATGACCCAGCAACCCCACTACTGGACATATACCCTGAAGTGAAGTGAAGTCACTCAGTTGTGTCCGACTCTTTGCAACCCCGTGGACTGTAGCCTATAAGGCTCCTCTGTTCATGGAATTTTCTAGGCAAGAGTGCTGGAGTGGGTTGCCAAAAGACACACATACCCTAATGTTCATAGCAGCACTGTTTACAATAGCTAGGACATGGAAGCAACCTAGATGTCCATCGAAAGAATGGATAAAGATGTGGTACGTATGTACAACGGAATATCACTCAGTCATAAAAAGGAATGAATCTGAGTCAGTTTCAGTGAGGTAGATGAACCTAGAGTCTGTTATACTGAGTGAAGTAAGTAAGAAAGAGAAAAACAAATACAAAGAAGGCTGAGAGCTGAAGAACTGATATTTTTGATCTGTGGGGTTGGGGAAGACTCTTTAGAGTCCCTTGGACAACAAGGGGATCAAACCAGTCTGTCCTAAAGGAAATCAACCCTGACTATTCACTGGAAGGACTGATGCTGAAGCTGAAGCTCCAATACTTTGGCCACCTGATGCAAAGAGCCGACTCATTGAAAAACACCCTATGCTGGGAAAGACTGAAAGCAAAAGGTGAAGAGGGCAGCAAAGGATGATGGCTAGATAGTACCACTGACTCAATGGACATGAATCTGAGCAAACTCAGGGAGATAGTGAAGGACAGGGAATCCTGGTGTGCTGCAGTCCATGGGGTCACAGAGAGTTGGACACGACTTAAAGACTGAACAACAGCAACACAGAATCTAGAAAAATGATATTGATAAACCTATTTGCAAGGAAGGGAGGCACAGCTGTAGAGAATGGACTTGCGGACACAATGGGGGAGGGAGAGACTGGGATGAATGGAGAAAGTGGCATCAACACATCTACACTATCAGGTGTAAGACGGACAGCTGGTGAGAAGTTGCTGCGTAGCACAGGCAGTCCGGCCTGCTGCTCTGTGATGACCTGGAGGGGTGGGACGGGATCAGGGGAGAGGAGGGAGACTAGGGAGAGAGGGGATGTATGTATAATTATGAATGATTTGAGTTGTTGTATGGCAGAAACCAACACAACATTGTAAAAATTTTTTAAGTATTTAAATTAAAAAATTAATAAACTAAAACAAACTGATGTTAGACAATCTGGCAGAAGCATTCTGTTGTTCAAAGTGGTTTTTGATTTCTTTTATAATATGGACCCTTCTATGATATGGGAACTGAAACTAAAGCAATGAGTGGAAGGATTGGGCCTTACAGAAACATTTATAGAGAAATGAAAAAGCCAGAGTCAGACAGAAATTGTGATGTATTTCTGTGAAGGTACATTGAGTATGCCTGCTGTTCCGCCTCCCCTTCCACCTCCTCCTATTCTTCCACCTCTACCACCTGGTGAGACGTCAAGACCAACCCCTCCTCTTCCTCCTCCTCTCTAGCCTACCTACTGTGAAAAGGATGAAGGAAAAGACCTTATGAATAGTAATCATCATGACAGTTAATAAGCTTATCTGTTGTGTATGTGTGTTGAGTGTCTTTGATTATAAACCTAATCAATGTATGTCAAGGACCATATGACACGTTTTTGTCCCATAATCATCACTACCTAAGTTATCTGTTGTGTAGAATATCGTGTGCAAAGACTTGTATTGAAGTGTACAGCTTATCCTTACATGTGCATAAGGTGAGAGATATATAAAATTAGGAATGTGTTAGTTTCCCTACTGTTTTATAACTTTTCTTTGAGAGTTACATGACTGTACCGTACAGCCCTCTCTCTAGTAACTGGAAAAACTTCACAGCAGCTTATCATCACAGGTAAGTGTTATTTTCTTTTTTAATGTGACAATACCGCCAATAGTGTATTATGAATATGACAGTAATATTGTGTGCCATAAAAATTTTATAATGGTTCATTCATTGGTGTATAGGCAAAAGCAATCACATTGCTGCTCTGTTATTAATGCATGAATCATTGTGCCTGTAAATAAATATGTTTTTCTTTTTCACATTATCTTTTTATTTTTGATGTTTACTGTTAGTAATATCTATCACATCTCCAGTGTTTTGTACCATGTCTTACATACTGACATAGGTACTGATAGGCAATTCATCTTATAAATGGATTTCAAATTTCTGGTATTGATAAATACAGGGCGTTGTGTGTTTGCTAAGTTGCTTCAGTTGTGTCTGACTCTTTGCAACCCCATGGACTATAGCCCTCCAGGCTCCTCTGTTCATACGATTCTCCAGGCAGGAATACTGGAGTGGATTTCCAATTTCTTCTCCAAGGGATCTTCCCAACCCTGGGGATCAAACCCGTGTCTCCTGCATCAGCACGCGGATTCTTTACTAGTGAGCCACCAGGGAAGCCCCACTTATCTTTACTACAATATTATCATTTAAAATCTTTTCATGCTATTTTGGGAGCCTTTCGAGATAAGTGTGAGTGGATTGTTTCACATAAAAGTATCTAGTGAATTTATCCTGATGAGCATATCATTTCTCCAGTGCTGCTCTTATGTAAGAGGTTGTCTAAAATGGGGAGGTAGTATTGGGAGCTTGAATTTCACTTTCACAATACAACTGTGCACTTTTCTTTCAGGCTTTCCCCTGACTTGGGCTATGGGCTTTACATCCTTCTTGTGGAATAACTTTACAGAGAATCACAGCCTCATAGCACATGACGTATTAATGCTCCAAAACAGACTAAACCCTGAAGCACAATTTATTTAGCTTCCTTCACGCCTCCCTCTAACCAAGAGGAATTACTGCAACTTCTCCGGTAAAATACTAAATGTAGTTAATCGGGGAACGGGAATAATCTTCATAAACTCTAACAGATGAGGGATGATCCCTGGTCTGTGTCCTGCCAAATTCACAAACTCTCATTTGAGAGCTGTGTTGGTATACATGCTGACTGGTGCTCAGTCAGTTCCACAGGCAGCAGAACTCAAATACCAACATCCCTCATTTGCCATCACGGTAAATACCCAGGAACAGTTCTGTTGACAATTGAACAGAGTCCAAAATGATTGCATCCTAGGGAGATCCTTGGAAAATGCATAATATTATTTATTTATAAACTGAAGCAGGATTCTTCTAAAGTTTTTTTTTACATTAAAAGTTAATTATACAGAGCAATTTATGAATAAAAATGGCATTCCTAAATGATCCATGGGTTTTATTTTTATAGGTGGTGGGGAAAGACAATAGACCAAAAGAGTGTAGAGATTAAGAGCAGGAGGAAGAGTTGTGGGTGCTGGTTGGCCAAACCACTTGTGAGCTGGGTGACAAGGTATCCATCACATAGGGTGGGGGGCAGGGCACAGTGAAAGCCAAGGAGCTAGTAAAGCATTTAATAAGACCTTCAGCAACGTTATTGAAATTCATTCCAAAGACAAAAAGTCTCAGGCTCCCACCCCTCAGACCTACAGGATCAGAAACTCTGATGGTGGGACCAGCCATTTCTGTTTTACAAACACTGAGGCTCACTATGGCTCACATTTGTTCGAGAAGCCCTGTTAAAGCCAGCAGCCTTCAAAATCATCTCCTGGGGTTCACCTGAGTTCCTCTGAACTCTTTTCTCCACACAGCAGTCGATCTTAACCCACCAGGTCCCAAGTCAATCTAAAGCCCTACAACAGCTCCCACTACACCTAAATAAATCCCAAACGCCTTACCCTAGCGGGGAGCTGCTGCGGCCCCCTGCCTGCCTCTCTGCTTTCATCTTGTGTTCCTCCCCCTTGTACACACCCTTCCAGTCACACTGCTCCTTTATCCTCCTGGAACACTGGAAGATTGTTCCCACCTCAGGGCCCCTCTGTGTCCTCTGCCTGGAACTTGCCCCTCCACGCTCCTTCCCCACCTAATCTGTACGCAGCGCCTTCTTGTAATTCAGGTCTCAGTATCAATGTCACCTCCCCAGTCACCTCCCTTCCCCTGTCAATTTCTATCTGACCTAGTTTTTACTGTCTTCAAAGCAGCTACCACAATCTGAAATAATTTCACTTGCTTGTAAGCTCCATGAGAGCAGGAAGCATGTGTGCGTCTGTTGAGTAAATGTTTGTTGATAAGTAAATATTTGCTAGATGAACACAGTTGTTCTTGGAGCTCTAGTGTGTGGTAGAGCTGGGACGACCCAATGTCCTCTCTGTCCCCTTCAAATGTCTTCTGAGCTGCATGTGGTCCCCAGCTTCAGAAGTTGGGTCTGATAAAACAACATTCCTTATTAGGCCACTTCTTAATATGCCAAGATATTCATGTCTTACTAGCTAGACTACAACACCAATTTCCTTACTGATACTAAGAAAAATGTCAGTAATTATGATATGATATCAATTCTGTATGGAATCTAAAAAGAAATGACACAAATGAACTAATTTACAAAGCAGAAATAGATTCACAGACTTAGAGAACCAACTTATGGTCCCCCCCTGCCAGCAGTGGAAGGGTGGGGGAATAGATTGGGAACTTGGGATTGGCATGTACACATTGCTACATTTAAAATAGATAACCAACAAGAACCTACTGTAAAAAAAAAAAGAAAGTTAAAAAAAAAAAGAAAAAATGTCAATGACCAAATTACTTTTAAAAATAAATAACCAATAATTCAATAAACAAAGTCATCTAAGTTGTTTTTCATGGAACTCAATAAAGGTACTTTCATTTTGATTGGAAAATATTGAGCCTAAAAACATTTTCACTCTAATTTTTTCAAATTTCCCTAAGCAAACCATTATTCAACGTGGTCAGCTATAGCAGGTCCCCTTCCTGTAGTAGAGAACAGTATTAAGGACAAAGCTGTGTTATGAGAATAACCTGGTTTCCAATATTTGTACCAGCATTTAACATTCTGTGACCTTGGTTGATTTTCTTAAACCCTAAAAACCCAGTTTCCTCATCCACAGCTTGGCTCACAATAAATTACAGCAGAGTGGGTTATGAGCATTAAGTTGGATAACATTTGTAAAAATGACTAATCACAGTTACAATTTTTTGAGCAACAATTCACATCAAATGTTCTGCTAAGCCATTAACATGTTATCTCTTTCTCAATCACTATAAGACAATATTATTCCCATTTTACAGAAATTGAGAATGAAAAATTAATTTTCCCAAGATCAGAAAGCTGTAAGCATCAGCACTGGGCTTTCAAAGTTAGATTTGTCCAACTCAAAGGCTCTTGTCATTAGCCCCAATCCCTACTGCTTGTGAAATACCAAACACAGGTGCTAACATGTGGCAGGTAGAAAAGTAGGCTTATCTTCCCACGTCTTTCCAACATGCCCCTGATCCTTTTGCTGTTCCGTACCACTGTGCGGATATCTGTCTGGACGTTCTATTTCACTGAATATTTAAGTTTTTCCTTTTGATGGAAAATGGTCCCGGTGATCTGAGACAAGATATTTAGAATTATTCCAACTTAAAGGAGAACTCACACAACTGCCTATACATACTTAATTGCCCACCTTCTTTTCAGGAAATGTCACTTATATATTGTGTTCATGGTAGCTTACTTGTCTGTGCCATGTGATATTCTATTAGCAGAAACAACATGGGGTTTGGGGTCAAATGCCCAGGGCCCCAGGCCTCATCTCTGCCATTGTCTAGTTCTGTGACTTTGCACACATCTTATTCCCTCTCTGAGCATTTTTTCTCATGTACAGAATGGGGAGAACAACCCATCCCTTAAAATGTTTGCGATGCTTAACTCCTGGCATATCATGGGTATGAAATAAACAGTTCAGTTCAGTTCAGTTCAGTTCAGTCGCTCAGTCGTGTCCGACTCTTTGCGACCCCATGAATTGCAGCACGCCAGGCCTCCCTGTCCATCACCAACTCCAGGAGTTCACTCAGGCTCACGCCCATAGAGTCAGTGATGCCATCCAGCCATCTCATCCTCGGTCGTCCCCTTCTCCTCCTGCCCCCAATCCCTCCCAGCATCAGAGTCTTTTCCAAAGAGTCAACTCTTCGCATGAGGTGGACAAAGTACTGGAGCTTCAGCTTCAGCATCATTCCTTCCAAAGTGGTGCCCTTTTTTCCATCACTTTGCCCTGCCCACTCTGCCAGCTCTGCTGTTTTAAGCCTCTGTAGGCATAGAGAATGTCTCTGTTTTCTATGTGAACAAAGCATTTTGATAATACTTTAAAGTAATGGAATTTGTGAAATGAATGCTGTATGACCAGGGGGCTATCCCAGGAGGTGACTGCTATTTCAGTGACATGTCACTGCTGAAGGAAGCAAGAGAAGGCTGTTTTTGGAATTGCTCTTAGAGCCAGTTTCTGAGTCATGCAAGAAAAGCGGCCTCATTATTTGATGTTCTTTTTTTTTTTAATGATGTTCTTTTTTTTTGCTACTTTATTGGAGCTCCTTCTTATCCCAAATGGAAGTCTGTGCTCAGTTCTCGTATGGTAAAAATTTTAAAATATTTTTGACAAAAAGAAAAAAAAATACATACATATATACATATATATATATATATATATAGAGAGAGAGAGAGAGAGAGAGACATTTTAACTGTGTTCTTTATTTATTGCCTTGGGTTCAAATTATTCTTCTATTTCTAAAGATCATGATTACCACAAAAGGATAAAGGTTTGAAATCAGGAAATATTTTAAACATTTAAAGATAATTCCAAAAGACGAGTTCCATCACTGACTGATTTGGCACAATGGAAGCAACACAGATATTTAGGTACAGCCTATAATGGTGACTATTTTGAAGGGAACTTTATTTGAATTTGTGTGTTCAAGTTAGCCTGTTAATTGTAAACATTTATCTAATATGAAACAGCATATAAATACTGCAATCAATTCAACAGGATTTACTGCATATTCCACACAAGCTAAAATCATTGCAGAAGAAAATGCTTTCAATTGCTGTCTGGAAACTTTTTACACTATATGTTCTATCAGTAATAGAATTTGAGTGTGTACCCCAAATTCATATATAGTTAATTTATTTATAAATCACATACATATTTTTAAAGTTGTAATCATTTACATGTATTTATAATGTACCTGCATTGTGAAACAGACAACAGTAGAAATTGTGGGGCATAAATGTGTGTGTATACATACACACATGTCAATATATTTTCTCTTTATCTCAATGAAACACCTTGTGTGTGTGTGACATGTAAGCATCCATCCTGGGGACCACTGAATTAAGATAAGGATTGTGATAAAGGGGCTAAGACTCCTTTTGCTTTTGTGTTTTGCATATAGTCTTATTTTTTTTTTAACATTTTACTATATTGGGGTATAGCCAATTAACAAACAATGCTGTGATAGTTTCAAGTAAACAGCAAAGGGGACTCAGCCATATATATACATGTATCCATTTCCCCGCAAACTCCCCTCCCATCCTGGCTGCCACATAAACAGAGTTCCCTGTACTATACAGTAGGTCCTTCTAGGTTATTCATTAAATATATCAGTGCGTACTGGCCATCTTCAACTCCCTAACTATCCTTTTCCCCTTCCCGCCCAGCAACCACAAGTTCATTCATTCTCGACCATAACTCTGCGAGACTTCGTTTTTGAAATGGTCATTATACAAAATTGTTACCTTTCATTGGTTTAGCAACTTTCATTCAGTTCAATTTAGTCACTCAGTCATGTCCAACTGTTTGTGACCCCAGGGACTGCAGCACGCCAAGCTTCCTTGTCCATCACCAACTCCCGGAGCTTGCTCAAACTCATGTCCATTTGGTTGGATATGCCATCCAACCATCTAACCCTCTGTTGTCCCCTTCTCCTCCCACCTTCAATCTTTCCCAGCATCAGCGTCTTTTCAAATGAGTCAGTTCTTCGCATCAGGTGGCCAAAGTATTGGAGTTTCAGCTTTAGCATCAGTCCTTCCAATGAATATTCAGGACTGATTTCCTTTAGGGTGGACTGGTTGGATCTCCTTGCAGTCCAAGGGACTCTCAAGATTCTTCTCCAGTACCACAGTTCAAAAGCATCAATTCTTCAGCGCTCAGCTTTCTTTATGGTTCAACTCTCACATCCATATATGACTACTGGAAAAACCATAGCTTTGACTAGATGGACATTTGTTGGCAAAGCAATGTCTTTGCTTTTTAATATGCTGTTTAGGTTGGTCATAGCTTTTCTTCCAAAGAGCAAGTGTCTTTTAATTTCATAGCTGTAGTCACCATCTGCAGTGATTTTGGAGCCCCCTCAAAAATAAAATCTCTCACTGTTTCCATTGTTTCCCCATCTATCTGCCATGAAGTGATGGGACCAGATGTCATAGTTTTCATTTTTTGATTGTTGAGTTTTAAGTCAGCTTTTCCATTCTCCTCTTTCATTTTCATCAAGAGGCTCTTTAGTTCTTCTTCACTTTCTGCCATAAGGATGGTGTCATCCTCGTATCTGAGGTCATTGATATTTCTCCCGGCAATCGTGATTCCAGTTTGCACTTCATCCAGCCTGGCATTTCACATGATGTACTCTGCATATCAGTTAAATAAGCAGGGTGACAATATACAGCCTTGACATACTCCTCTCCAGATTTGGAACCAGTCTGTTGTTCCATGTCCAGTTCTAACTATTGCTTCTTGACCTGCATACAGATTTCTCAGAAGGCAGGTCAGGTGGTCTGGTATTCCCATCTCTTGAAGAATTTTCCAGTTCGTTGTGATCTATACAGTCAAAGGCTTTGGTGTAATCAATAAAGCATTAGATGTTTTTTCTGGAATTTTCTTGCTTTTTCTATGAACCAATAGATTCTGGCAATTTGATCTCTGGTTCCTCTGTCTTTTCTAAATCCAGCTTGAACATCTGGAAGTTCACAGTTCATGTACTGTTGAAGCTTGGCTTGGAGAATTTTGAGCATCTTTGCTAGCTTGTGAGATGAGTGCAATTGTGCAGTAGTTTGAACATTCTTTGGCATTGCCCTTCTTTGGGATTGGAATGAAATCTGATCTTTTCCAAGTCCTGTGGCCACTGCTGAGTTTTCCAAATTTGCCGGCATACTGAGTGTAGCACTTTAACAGCATCATCTTTTAGAATTTGAAATAGTTCAACTGGAATTCCATCACCTCCACTAGCTTTGTTCATAGTGATGCTTCCTAAGGCCCACTTGACTTCACATTCCAGGATGCCTGGCTCTAGGTGAGTGATCACACCATTATGGTTATCTGTGTCATGAAGATCTTTTTTTGTAGAGTTCTTCTGTGTATTCTTGCCACCTCTTCTTAATATCTTCTGCTTTTGTTAGGTCCATACCATTTCAGTCCTTTTTGTGCCCATCTTTGCATGAAATGTTCTGTTGGTATCCTTAATTTTCTTGAAGAGATCTCTAGTCTTTCCCATTCTATTGTTTTCCTCTATTTCTTTGCATTGATCACTGAGGAAGGCTTTCTTATCTCTCCTTGCTATTCTTTGGAACTCTGCATTCATAGAGGTATATCTTTCCTTTTCTCCTTTGCCTTTAGCTTCTCTAGGCTTCATCAGATCACCATTTTGTCTTTTGCATTTCTTTTTCTTGGGGACAGTCTTGATCAATGCCTCCTGTACAATGTTACAAACCTCCATCCATAGTTCTTCAGGTACTCTATCAGATCTAATCCCTTGAATCTATTTGTCACTTCAACTGTATAATCATAAGGGATTTGATTTAGGTCATGTCTGAATGGTCTAGTGGTTTTCCCTCCTTTCTTCACTTTAAGATTTGAATTTTGCAATAAGGAGTTCATGATCTGAGCCAGAGTCAGCTCCTGGTCTTGTTTTCTGCTGACTGTATAAAGCTTCTCCAAGTTTGGCTGCAAAGAATATAATCAGTCTGATTTCAGTACTGACCATCTGCCGATGTCCATGTGTAGAGTCTTCTCTTGTGTTGTTGGAAGAGGGTGTTTGCTATGACAATGGATTCTTTTGGCAAAACTCTGTTAGCCTTTGCACTGCTTCATTTTGTACTCCAAGGCCAAATTTGCCTGCTACTCCAGGTATTTCTTGACTTCCTACTTTTGCACTCCAGTCCCTATATGAAAAGGACATCTTTTTGGGGTGTTATCTAGAAGGTCTTGTAGGTCTTCATAGAACTGCTCAACTTCAGCTTTCAGCCTTACTGCTTGGGGCATAGACTTGGATTACTGTGATATTGAATGGTTTGCCTTGGAAACAAACACAGATCATTCTGTCATTTTTGGGCCTGCACCCAAGAACTGCATTTCAGACTCTTTTGTTGACTATGAGAACTNAGGACTGATGCTAAAGCTGAAACTCCAATACTCTGGCCACCTCATGCGAAGAGTTGACTCATTGGAAAAGACCCTGATGCTGGGAGGGACTGGGGACAGGAGGAGAAGGGGATGACAGAGGATGAGATGGCTGGATGGCATCACTGACTCAATAGACATGAGTCTGAGTAAACTCTGGAAGTTGGTGATGGACAGGGAGGCCTGGTGTGCTACAACTCATGGGGTCACAAAGAGTCGGACACCACTGAGCAACTGAACTGAACTGAACTGATGGAACACATCTTAAGAAGCATGCAATTTATTGACTAATGGGAAAGCATTTTTTTCAAAGCACTTGTGGAAAAAGTGTGTGTTTTTTGTACTTATCTTGTATTTTGTACTTATCTTGTATTTTGTAACAAATATAAAGTACTTATGAGCTTTATAATATGGCTTACTTTGTTTCTATATTTTCAATACAGAGACTAGCTAATAGAACTAAGAGGATAAAAAGACAAATCTAAAGTTATAACTATCTTGGTAAAGAAGAGAACTTGGGAACCACTGTCAGCCAACATAACCAACATGATATTTATAGAACTTCTCCACTCAACTACACAAGAGTATAGATTCTTTCAAATGTTCATGGAACATTCACCAGTATAAAACACATTCTGAATCAATGAAAATAAATNATAAAAAGACAAATCTAAAGTTATAACTATCTTGGTAAAGAACTGAACTTGGGAACCACTGTCAGCCAACATAACCAACATGATATTTATAGAACTTCTCCACTCAACTACACAAGAGTATAGATTCTTTCAAATGTTCATGGAACATTCACCAGTATAAAACACATTCTGAATCAATGAAAATAAATTTTATTAAAATTAAAAAGACTAAAATAATACAAACTCTGTCCTCTTTACACAAAAATTTAGAAATTAAATAACACATTTTCAAGTAACCAAAGATTCAAAGAAAAAAAAAAATCACAAGAAAAATTGAAGAACACTTTTAACTGAATGGAAATGAAAGCAACGTATCAAGAAATTTAGGATGCAAACAAAACAATGATTAGAGGAGAATATTAGAGAATTAAAATTCTCATATGAGAAAAGAAGAAAGTTCTCAAATCAGTGAGCTAACTTTCCACTTTAAGAAGTAACAAAGAGAAAATTAATCCAAGTGAGCAGAAAGAAAAAATATTAAATGCAGACATCCAATTGAATACAGAAAAAACACTAAGAAAACTCTACACAACCTCTACACAATCAATCTTGTTGATAGCTCTTCAACAAGATAAGTAAAATTGATAAACAACTAGTTGGAATGATCATGGGAAAAAAAGAAAAAAGACAAATAACAAATATCAGGAATAAATGGGAAGGGGAGAATCACAATAGAACTTAAAACACTGAAAATTTAATAAGGAAATACTATAAATATTTTACTTTAATAAATTTAATAACAAATACAATACAACAACTTCTTGAATGACACAAATTGCCAAAGTCCGCTTTAGAAAGAAACAGATAACCTAAGTAACCCATATTAATTTACTTAAATGTATAGTTAAAAACTTTCTAAACACAGACATACACATTCAAACTCAAATTCCAAGTCAAGATGAATTTCCTGGTGAATTCTATTAAATATTTAAGTATAGATCAATATCTCTTTCAATATCCTTAACACAGATGCAAAAATCTTGAACAAAATATTAGCAATTTAAATCTAGTAATATGTAAAATGAAAAGTACACCATGACCATGTAAGGTTGCTTCATGTATGTAGTGTGTATATTTGTGTCATTCAATAAATTGGTATATTTCATTTATCAAATTTACTGAAATAAGACACTTATAATATTTCCTCATTAAGCTTTCTATATCTGTAAGTTCTATGCTGATGTCCTTTCCCACTTTTCACCATGGTCGGTAATGAATGTTGACGAGACTTACTGTGATGACCATTTTGCAATATATACAAGTATCAGATTACTATTTGTTGTACACTTGAAATTAACATAATGTTGTATGTCAATTGTATCCCAATTTAAAAAAAAACAATGAATGCAATTCACCATATCAATAGACCAAAGCAAAATAAAAGAATGATCATTTCAATAAATGCAGAAAAGCAATTGATAATTTTAGCATATACTCATAAATTGAAAAAACAAATCCTCAGCAAACCTGAAGGGAACTTCCCAACTTCATAACAGACACTAGTGCAAAATCTACATCTCACACTGTGCTTCCTGGGAAAGAACTGAGGATATAACAAAAAAGTTTATTCTTACCACTCCCATTACAGTGGAAGCAGCCATGTAAAGAGCCAAGAAAAAATAAATATAAAGCATACATATTTACAAGAGAAGTAAAACTGCTTCTATTTGCAAGTAGCTGGTTATGTACAAAGTCACAGGGAGAAGCTGCTGATGCTGCTGCTAAGTCGCTTCAGTTGTGTCCGACTCCGTGCAGCCCCATAGATGGCAGCCCACCAGGCTCCTCCATCCCTGGGATTCTCCAGGCAAGAACACTGGAGTGGGTTGCTGTTTCCTTCTGCAATGCATGAAAGTGAAAAGTGAAAGTGAAGTCGTTCAGTCGTTTCCGACTCTTCGAGACCCCATGGTCTGCAACCTACCAGGCTCCTCCGTCCATGGGATTCTCCAGGCAAGACTACTGGAGTGGGTTGCCATTGCCTTCTCCAAGGGAGAAGCTAGTAGAATTATAAAGGGAATTAAGTTCGGTCTCAGGACACAGGACCATATGCAAAAGTCCATTGTATTTGATCTATATATTGACAAAAAAGTGGAAATTTAAAAATCTTTAAATGTTATTTACAGAAACTGCAAAAGCCAAGAACTACTAAGGGATAAATTTAAAGTATATTCAATATTTGTATAATGAGAACTACAGAACAATGCTTAGATAAATTAAAGATAATATAAAGGAATAGATGGACTTCCACTGCTGGATCAGAAGACAGTAAGACATTAAGATGGCAATTTTCCCCTAAATGATCTATGTATTCAGTGCAGCCTCAATCAAAATTATATCATGATATTTTATAGAAATTGATGAGTTAATTCTAAAGTTTATTATTGGTAAAGAACTAGGACAGCCAAAACAATTTTGAGAAGTAAAAATAAAGCTGGAGGACAATTTGATTTTAACACTTACTATAAAGCTAAAGCAATCAAGACATTTTAGTATTGACATAAATATAAACAATGAAATTGGACTTCCCAGGTGACTCAGTACTAAAGAATCCACCTGCCAAGCAGGAGATGTAGGTGCAATCCCTGGGTCAGGAAGATTGCCTGGAGAAGGAAATGGCAACCCACTCCAGTATTCTTGCATGGGAAATTCTACGGACAGAGGAGCCTGGTGGGCTACAATTCATGGAGTCACAGAAAGTCAGATACAATTTAGTGACTAAACAGCAACAGACAATGGAACAGTAATGAAAATAATAAACTCACACATACAATGTCTATTGATTTTTTTTTAAACTTAGATCACGAGATAATCCCATAAGTAATTTTTTTTTTTTTTTTTTTTTGCCACAAGTAGCACCAGGACAATTGGGCATCTATACACCAAAGAAGAAAGAGGAGGAGAAGAAAGGGGCACAGGAGGAAGAGGAAGAAGGAGTAAGTAGAATCGGCCTCCACTAAATGAACCAAAACAAAACAAAACACAAAGAAATCTCTCCCCTCACCTCACAGCACACACAAAATTAAATCAAAATAGAATATTGATAGTGATATAAAAGAAGAAGTACCACATTAAAAACTCTACAAGAAAATGTGGAATAAAATACTTGCAATCTTAAAGAAATTAAACACTCTCTAGATAAATGCAGCAGAGAAGGCAATGGCATCCCACTCCAGTACTCTTGCCTGGAAAATCCCATGGACAGAGGAGTCTGGTGGACTGCAATCCATGGGGTCGCAAAGAGTCAGACATGACTGAGCAACTTCACTTTCACTTTTCACTTTCATGCATTGGAGAAGGAAGTGGCAACCCACTCCAGTGTTCTTACCTGGAGAATCCCAGGGACAGGGGATCCTGGTGGGCTGCCGTCTCTGGGGTCGCACAAAGTCGGACACGACTGAAGCGACTTAGCAGTAGTAGTAGCAGTAGATAAATGCAAAAAGTCAAAAGCATTTAGAAATATTATGAAATCTATTTTATCAAAATGAAAACTTCCTGCTTTTTGAGTGAGTGCTTATTCGTGTCTGACTCTTTGCTGCCCTGTGGACTGTAACTCACCAGACTCCACTGTCCAGGAAATTTCCCAGCAAGAATACTGGAGTGAGTTGCCATTTCCTACACCAGGGGATCTTCCAGATCCTGGGATAAACTTGGATCTCTTGTGCCTCCTGCATTGGCAGGTAGATTCTTTACTACCTTGTCACCTGGGAAGCTGTTTGAATGCCAGTATTTAAAAAGATGAAATGGCAAGCCATAGACAGGGATAAAAATATTCATAATATATAGATATGAAAACTTATAGATTTTTATATTCATAATATATAGATATACAGCCTTTGGCTTTTTCCAGAATAAAAAGAGGATTCTTACAATTCAATAACAAGAAGAGCAATAATCTAATGGAAAATGGATAAAATATTTGAACAGATAATTCACAAAAGAAGATATACAAGGAGCCAATAAGTACACCAAAAGATGCTCAACATTATCTGGAGAAATGCAAATTTGAACTATACTTATTGGAATGGCTGCAAATAAAAAGATGAATAATACCAAGTGTTAAAGAGGACGTGGGGCAATTGTAACTTTTATATACTGCTGGTGGGTGTTAATGGTACTAGATACTTTTGAAAACCAGTTGGCATTTTGGCATTTTCTTATAAAGTTAAATGTGTGCTTGCTTATAATCTAGCAATCCTGCCCTAAGTTATTAACCCAAGGCAAATGAAAGAGTGTTCATACAAGGACTTGTGCGTGAATGTTCATAGAAGCTTTTTTTCCCAATAGTATTAACACTGGAAACAACTTTTGTGCCCATCAACTGGTAAATGTGTCAACATGTTGTGGTATATCTATGTAATGGCATGCTCCTTAGCACTGAAAGAAAGAAATTATTAATAAATGCAACAACACGTAAGGATCTCAAAACATTATGCTGGGCAAAAGAATCTAGACACACAAAAATTTTACACTGTCTCACTCTATTTATAACAAATTCTAAGAAAAGCAAATTAAGTTCTTAACTGGAGCTGGCTGCCTGCATCAGGGTAGGGAGAAGGGACTGACTGGGTAGATAGAGGCAGAAGTGAATTTTAGGGAGTGATAAGAAAGTTGGGTTTTTTTATTTGATTGTGGTGATAAATACACAAGAATGTCTATTTGTCAAAACTCAGCAAACAGTGCACATACAATGGGCCTTTTTTTTTTTTAAACTATATCTCAATGAAATTGATTAACAAGAAATGGAACATGAACAGGCTAAGTGGGCATCTTCCTTAGTTACTGGAAGAAATTTCTTAGTCTGCAGAACGGATAAGAATGCATATGAGGTTTATGAATTTTTTGCTTAATGCTACTGACATGTTCCTCATTAATTGCTTGGAAAACGGCCAACTTCCCAGTACTTTCTGCTTCCTCTTTCCTTTTTCAATGAAAATTGGCAATATTTTACAATTTATGATTTTCCACATCTAAAAGATATCTAGTAATCTATGTCCTAGTTATCTAGATTTGTGAAGTTTCATCATGAAAAAAAGTGAAGGTAAATATGTGAATACAACAAAACAGATGTGATTGTGCTATAAAACAAAAAAATGATATAAACGTAAGGTGTAGGGGCAGATTCACAGAAAGAGCTCAGGACATTCTCCCTTAATTGAATCCAGTGGTTAATATGAGATGCACATTTGGGTCAGTCACAAAACCGAAATTAAACTTAGTCCCTGGGAAGCAGTTAATATTTGGTACAAAATCCATCCCTCCGCCTTTGGAAAGAAGTGAAGAAGGATTTGGCAATGGGAATAAAAATCTGGCAGGAGAAATTTGGGGTGGTCAACATTTGATATACGATGCTTTAGAGAATATGATATTATCTGGAAGTTAAGTTGATAGAATTGATGACATGTAAAAAGATAGCAGAGCTGGTTGAGATGATTTTGCTATATTTTTAGGTCAGGTGAGATGAGGAATACTATTTGAATCATGTCATTTTAAAATTCAAAACAATATTTCCACATATCTGACCAATTCTCTTATTTCAAATGATAAAAGGAAGAACATCCATTGAATCAAATTGCCAACATCTGTTGGCTCATAGAAAAAGCAAGATAGCTCCAGAAAAACACCCTTCTCCAGGGAATCTTCCCAACTAAGAGACTGAACCCAGGTCTCCTGCATTGCTGGAGAAGGAAATGGCAACCCACTGCAGTACTCTTGCCTGGAAAATCCCATGGATGGAGGAGCCTGGGAGGCTACAGTCCCTGGGGTCACAAAGAGTTGGTCGCGACTGAGCAACTTCATTTTCACTTTTCACTTTCATGCATTGGAGAAGGAAATGACAACCCACTCCAGTGTTCTTGCCTGGAGAATCCCAGGGATGGGGGAGACTGGTGGGCTGCCGTCTATGGGGTCCCACAGAGTTGGACACGACTGAAGCAACTTAGCAGCAGCAGCAGCAGCAGCAAAGCCTTTGACTGCATGGATCACAACAAACTGTGGAAAATTCTTCAAGAGATGGGAATACCAGACCACCTTACCTGCCTCCTGAGAAATCTGTATGCAGGTCAAGAAGCAGCGTTTAGAAATGAACATGGAAAATGGAATGATCCAATTTGGGAAAGGAGTATATCAAGGCTGTATATTGTCACCCTGCTTTCTTAACTTATATGCAGAGTACATCATGCAAAATCCCAGACTGGATAAAGCACAGCTGAAATCAAGATTGCAGAAAGAAATATTAATAACCTCAGACATACAGATGACACCACCCTTAGGGCAGAAAGCAAAGAGGAAGAAAAGAGCCTATTGATAAAAGTGAACGAGGAGAGTGAAAAAGCTGGCTTAAAACTCAACACTCGAAAAATGAAGATCGTGACATCTGGTCCCATCAGTTCATGGCAAATAGATGGGGAAACAATGGAAACAGTGACAGACTTTATTTTCTTGGGCTCCAAAATCACTGCAGATGGTGACTCTAGCCATGAAATTAAAAGATGCTTATTCCTTGGAAGAAAAGCTATAACAAACCTGGACAGCATATTAAAAAGCAGAGACATTACTTTGCAACAAAGGTCCATCTGGTCAAAGCTATAGTTATTCCAGTGGTCATGTATGGATGTGAGAGTTGGACTATAAAGAAAGCTGAGCGCTGAAGAAATGATGATTTTGAACTGTGGTGTTGGAGAAGACTTGAGAGTCCCTTGGACTGCAAGGAAATCCAACCAGTCCATCCTAAAGGAATTCAGTCCTGAATATTCATTGGAAGGACTGATGCTGAAGCTGAAGCTGAAACTCCATTACTTTGGCCACCTGATGCAAAGAACTGACTCACTGGAAAAGACCCTGATGCTAGGAAAGATTGAAGACAGGAGAAGGGGTTGACAGAGAATGAGATGCCTGAATGGCATCAATGATTTGATGGACATGAGTTTGAGCAAGCCTGGAAGTTGTGATGGACAGGGAAGCCTGGTGTGCTGCAGTCCATGGGGATGCAAAGAGTAGGACATGCCTGAGCTACTGAACTGAACTGAACTAAAAATGAAGAAACATGTTAAACAACTTGCTTGTAGTTTCTGAAATGAATAAGAGAAACTAGAATAAAACTCTGGCTTTATGAGGAGGATTCAATGATTTTTCTATATTGCAATGTTGCCTCAAACATATCACTGACAGTCATAAAGGTCATTATCTAACCTAGAATAAGGGCATAAATAGCTATTTTGAAAGCCATGTACTTGGCAATGATAACACAAATTTCTTGGTGAAAGTTTTTCATCGGCAATAAAGAAATTTAGTTTTATTGTTATAAAATGAGAAATCACTAAAGAAATTTCTCCACTCAACTTAATACTTAAAAACAGTATGAACTCACCTCAAAGGCTAGAAAACAACAGTTTATGTCACAATATGATACATAGAGATACAACTGAAAGCATCAAAAATTAATACTTTTATACCTGAGCTGTATTCCCCTAAAAGCAGATAATGTGAATTATTTAAGGGTAATTTCGATCTGAGAAAAATTCCTCTGTATCATTTGCCTTTGGGAATGCAGAAAGCTTATCTTGTAATTTACTTTACAGGTCTATAGGTTTGTTTTCTGTCTTATACTCTAATACTCTTGTCAATCCGCTTTTTACAATTGCACAATTTAAGAATGTAGCATCGTGCTCACTTCAGCAGCACATATACTAAAATTGGAATGTAACATCAAAACTAACTGCTGAAGGAATGTTCTTCTTAGTGTTGAAAAATTTTTTTTTCCAATCAATACATGCTAAAAATCAATAAAAGCAAAATAAAAAGGACGGACACAACTAATACTCAAATGGGACATATATTGAAACACATCGTATGGAATAAACCATAAGACCACAACTGATGTTCTNAGAGGATTCTGCTTTGATTTATGTCAGAGAGTGTTTTGCCTATGTTCTCCTCTAGGAGTTTTATAGTTTCTTGTCTTACGTTTAGATCTTTAATCCATTTTGAGTTTATTTTTGTGCATGGTGTTAGAAAGTGATCTAGTTTCATTCTTTTGGAAGTGGTTGACCAGTTTTCCCAGAACCTCTTGTTAAAGAGATTGTCTTGGTCGATGGCAGGATGCAGGATGCTTGGGACTGGTGCATGGAGATGATCCAGAGAGATGGTATGGGGCGGGAGGGGGGAGGGGGGTTCAGGAGTGGGAACTCATGTACACTCGTGGCTGATTCATGTCAATGTATAGCAAAACGAATACAGTATTGTAAAGCAAAACAAACTAAAAAATAAAAATTAAAAAAAAAATTTAAAAGAATCAATGAGCTATCCCTAAATACAAATTGTAAAGTATGGACCTTTGGGACACATTAGGTGATAAGATATGTTGTTTGGCCTGCACACTGTTTTAAAAGGTTTCAAATGATTGATCAACATTTTGAGATTAGACTTCTCACAAAGTTCAGGGTTCTGACTGCAGTGGACAAACTTCCGATCTGTAGCAATGCTGGCTGACCTTCCATGGGGCAGTGATGCAGGAGCCCCTTGAGACTGGTCAGCGCTTCCTCTTCAAAATCTGCAGGCTCCTTAGCCTAGCCCACTCATTTATATCACCTTTTACCTTCCTGAAGGCATTTTAATCTGCTACTGTTGTTGTTCACATTGTCAACCACAAACTGGCACTTACCAAGAGCACTGCCAACGACTGGACAACAAAAGCACTTGCCATCTGCCTCTACAGAGACAACCCCAGGCTGCTATAAGCTGTTGACCTTCAACAACCTCTGAGGGAGTTCAGGTGGAATGAGGCACCTTGTGCTCCAGGGAATCTGGTGGGACAGGTTTTTAGATAGTTGGATATTTTTAGGAACAGATTTTATGGCCTCAATCTTTGCATCTCCTCATGTTCAGTTCAGTTCAGTTCGGTCGCTCAATCATGTCCGACTCTCTGCAACCCCATGGACTGCAGCATGCCAGGCCTCTCTGTCCATCACCAACTCCCGGAGTTTACCCAAACTCATGTCCATAGAGTCAGTGATGCCATCCAACCATCTTGTCCTCTGTCGTCCCCTTTTTCTCCCGCCTTCAATCTTTCCCAGCATCAGGATCTTTTCCAAAGAGTCAGTTCTTTGCATTAGGGGGCCAAAGGATTGGACTTTCAGCTTTANCCAACTCCCGGAGTTTACCCAAACTCATGTCCATAGAGTCAGTGATGCCATCCAACCATCTTGTCCTCTGTCGTCCCCTTTTTCTCCCGCCTTCAATCTTTCCCAGCATCAGGATCTTTTCCAAAGAGTCAGTTCTTTGCATTAGGGGGCCAAAGGATTGGACTTTCAGCTTTAGCATCAGTCCTTCCAAAGAACACCCAGGACCAATTTCCTTTAGAATGGACTGGTTGGATCTCCTTGCAGTCCAAGGGACTCTTAAGAGTCTTTTCCAATACCACAGTCCAAAACCATCAATTCTTCAGTACTCAGCTTTCTTCATAGTCCAACTCTCACATCCATACATGACCACTGNGCACACTGTTTTAAAAGGTTTCAAATGATTGATCAACATTTTGAGATTAGACTTCTCACAAAGTTCAGGGTTCTGACTGCAGTGGACAAACTTCCGATCTGTAGCAATGCTGGCTGACCTTCCATGGGGCAGTGATGCAGGAGCCCCTTGAGACTGGTCAGCGCTTCCTCTTCAAAATCTGCAGGCTCCTTAGCCTAGCCCACTCATTTATATCACCTTTTACCTTCCTGAAGGCATTTTAATCTGCTACTGTTGTTGTTCACATTGTCAACCACAAACTGGCACTTACCAAGAGCACTGCCAACGACTGGACAACAAAAGCACTTGCCATCTGCCTCTACAGAGACAACCCCAGGCTGCTATAAGCTGTTGACCTTCAACAACCTCTGAGGGAGTTCAGGTGGAATGAGGCACCTTGTGCTCCAGGGAATCTGGTGGGACAGGTTTTTAGATAGTTGGATATTTTTAGGAACAGATTTTATGGCCTCAATCTTTGCATCTCCTCATGTTCAGTTCAGTTCAGTTCGGTCGCTCAATCATGTCCGACTCTCTGCAACCCCATGGACTGCAGCATGCCAGGCCTCTCTGTCCATCACCAACTCCCGGAGTTTACCCAAACTCATGTCCATAGAGTCAGTGATGCCATCCAACCATCTTGTCCTCTGTCGTCCCCTTTTTCTCCCGCCTTCAATCTTTCCCAGCATCAGGATCTTTTCCAAAGAGTCAGTTCTTTGCATTAGGGGGCCAAAGGATTGGACTTTCAGCTTTAGCATCAGTCCTTCCAAAGAACACCCAGGACCAATTTCCTTTAGAATGGACTGGTTGGATCTCCTTGCAGTCCAAGGGACTCTTAAGAGTCTTTTCCAATACCACAGTCCAAAACCATCAATTCTTCAGTACTCAGCTTTCTTCATAGTCCAACTCTCACATCCATACATGACCACTGGAAAAACCATAGCTTTGACTAGACGGACCTTTGTTGGCAAAGTAATATCTCTGCTTTTCAATATACTATCTAGGTTGGTCATAACTTTCCTTCCAAGGAGTAAGTGTGTTTTAATTTCATGGCTGCAATCACCATCTGCAGTGATTTTGGAGCCCCCCCAAAATAAAGTCTGACATTGTTTCCACTGTTACTGCATCTATTTGCCATGAAGTGATGGGACCAGATGCCATGATCTTAGTTTTCTGAATGTTGAGTTTTAAGCCAACTTTTTCACTCTCTTCTTTAACTTTCATCAAGATGCTCTTTAGTTCTTCACTTTCTGCCATAAGGGTGGTGTCCCTGGCATATCTGAGGTTATTGATATTTCTCCTGGCAATCTTGATTCCAGTACGTGCTTCATCTAGTCCAGTGTTTCTCATGATGTACTCTGCATATAAGTTAAATAAGCAGAGTGACAATATGCAGCCTTGATGTACTCCTTTCCCAGTTTGGAACCAGTTGTTGTTCCTTGTCCAGTTCTAACTATTGCTTCTTGATCTCCATACAGATTTCTCAGGAGGCAGGTCTGGTGGTCTGGTATTTCCATCTCTTGTTGTGATCCACACAGTCAAAGGCTTTGGCATAGTCAATAAAGCAGAAGTAGATGTTTTCCTGGAACTCATTTGCTTTTTCCATGATCCAATGGATGTTGGCCATTTGATCTCTGGTTCCTCTGTCTTTTCTAAATCCAGCTTCAATATCTGGAAGTTCACGGTTCACATACTGTTGAAGCCTGGCTTAGAGAATTTTGAGAATGTCTAGAGAAGCACTAAATCCCTTCAGGGTGACATCGGATCCTTATGACTAACAAAAATCCTTTTGTAAAATGAGTGCATAATGGTATTGAACTCTCCCTTCACCCAAACCTTATATATTTACCTTCCCCCACTGCCGCCAAGGAGCAGTCTCTCAGAGCTCTCTGAGATGCTGCCTCTGGGGCAGCAGTTCTCATTTTGCCCCCAATAAAACTTAACTCGCAACTTTCAAGTTGTGCATCTTTTTTAGTTGAAAACATTAAGGAAGTGATGTCTTAGAAGTGGTACGATGACTATTCCTTGACCTTACTAAATCTGAAGATTAAACTTTTTTTCATAGTTAAAATACTCAGTTATACAAGAAGTAGCACATGATGGTTAAGAACAGTTTCTTCTGATGTTTTGTAATGACAATCAGCCTGCTTAGTATGAATATATTTCAAGAGATCCATCCCAACTTGAAAAAATGTCACAGATACAAACATTTTACCATATGTATCAAATGATTAGAATTTTTCTCATCATCTGATGACCACCTTTCCTTTCCATACAGATTAATTTTATTTTTTAAAATTTACTGACCTATATGAACACCTTTCATTACCCTACTACTCCCAAATAGAGCGTTTCTTATTGCACAATGGCTTTATTTTTAAATAATAATTTTGTATCTGTGCCTTTTGTATCAAAAGATACAACTATCTCCAGCCTGGAATTTGTAAAGCATCATTTTTAAGTTACTGTCTTCAATTTTGTATTATAACGGATTATATCTCCAATTTTAGAGCTATGAAATGCCAGCTTCCATGTAGGTCCACTCATTTCATGATACATCCTTTTCTTTTTAGTTTGAAACTTCATCAAACTATAAAGGATAGAACATATCCAACAGAATAAAACATCTATTATGTCTCTTAAAGATAAGTCAGCATACCTCCAGGTCACTGTCAGGAGGCGGGGAGGGATTATTTTTCCGACCTCTTCCTCTGGACTTTGACCCAGAACTCCTGCAGGTTCTCTCATCAAGATCTTTGATGGGTGTGGAGGGGCTTTGCACAGTATCAAACTCTCCTGTAAATAACAGAAATTGTGTCAAGAATAGCACTTTATTTTTAGATCAGGTGTAAGTCTTCATTATGAATTATCTTAACAAAAAGCTCCTTATGACTAAAAAAAAAAAAATGAAAGAAAAGATATAATCCCCAATACACAAAAACTCTAATTTAGTCAAAAAATTTTGCAGGTCACATCATTTTCTCCTAGATTCGATCTATGTGAGCTATTAAACCTGAACACCTTTTGTACTCCAGATGCTCTCAACTTGCCTGTCTCTATCCACACCTAAATATTTATCTAAATTTAGATCTGTTCTCTTGCCTGGAAAATCCCATGGATGGACGAGCCTGGTAGGCTGCAGTCCATGGGGTCGCTAAGAGTTGGACATGACTGAGCGACTTCACTTTCACTTTTCACTTGCATGCATTGGAGAAGGCAATGGCAACCCACTCCAGTGTTCTTGCCTGGAGAATCCCAGGGATGGCGGAGCCTGATAGGCTGCTGTCTATGGGGTAGCACAGAGTGGGACACGACTGAAGCGACTTAGCAGCAGATCTGTTCTCAACTCCTCATGTCAGAAGAGAAGATCCCATTCCTCCACATGCAAGTATGACTTCTGAGCCTCACCTACTGGGAAATCATATTCCACTGCTCACTCTCTTATCTTCCCTTCAACCTCTCCCTTTCCTGGGGGTGAGGGGGTGGTTCAGGCACAGGCAAATTAAAAAGTCCTTCCCTTTAACCTTGCATCTATAGAAACTACTTACTTGCTATCTTTTCTTTTTAAAGGATCTTCTCTTAAAAGAACAGGGCATACGAGTCCTGTCCAGTAGAAATATAATGTGAGCCATGAATATAACCACATATATAATTTAAATGTTCTAGAAGCTGCATTTAAAAAAAATGTAAAAAGCAACATGTAAAATTATTTTTATTCCTACATGTGAACTGCTCTAATATATTCACAACATTATCATTTCAACATATAATAAATATGAACATGGCATGTTTTACATAATTTCTTTTTCACACTAAGTCTTTGAAATCCTGTGTGTATATGACACTTAGAGCTGACTTGGATCTGTAGTAGGTACATGTGCCTACTAGGCCCCTGCAATGGAGCTAGTATAGACTGAAGTCACTGGCTACAAAACTGAATGTCCCATTTGCTTCTACTTTCTGACATTTCATTTGTCATAATCCAGCTTTAGTTTACCAAAACTCTAACAGAACTACTCTTACCCAGAGTCTCCAAAAGCCACTTAAATGACACACGCAATAATAAATAGACCCAGACTTTACCTTCCTGGATCTCTGTGCTACATATGATCGATCCTCTTAAACACCACCTCTTCAGAACCACTTAGTAGCTGATACCCTGCTAGAATCTTCCAGAATTCTTCCCATGAATCCTTCTCTGTCTAGGAGGCACGGACTCCTTTTCTTCCTCCCATTCCTCACATGCTGGGATTTAGTAGTTCTATCTTTTGATCGTTTTCCCCACTCCACACCATGTGGGCAATCTACCCCTCTCATAGGTCAGTCACTTTCTACTCGAAGATGCATACATCATACGGGGTCAAAGCCTACATTTCGACTTTATATTTGGGTTCTGCATGTCCCACAGACACCTGAACGTCTGACATGTCTAAAGCTAAGTGATGGAGCACCTTACGAGGTGGAAAGCATGGAGCAGTGGCAGATCTGTGAGGAAGGTTTCAGGTACAGTAAAACCTCACAAGTGAGAAGAGTTCAACTTACCGTATGACTTCAAGTGTTTTATTCAATCTCCCTGAATCTTAGTTTCTTTGTATATTAAAACATCAGTAATAGCAGCTACCTTTTATCACTGAGGTAAATCTAATTTACACTTAATTTAATTCATATGCATAAAGTTAAAATGTCTAGGAGAATCCAACGGCAAACAGTATCAAAGTTACACAGTTTTAAATATAAAGATGTTATGACTCTCCTGTTCTTGCTGTTGTTGCTGTTTAGTTGCTGAGTCATGTCTGACTGTTTCTTTTTTTATTTTTTAGTTTGTTTTGCTTTACAATATTGTACTCATTTTGCCATACATTGACATAAATCAGCCATAAGTGTACCTGAGTTCCCAATCCGGACCCCCCCTTCCCCCTCCCTCCCCGGANCCTTTATTGAGCCCATCTTTGCATGAAAAGTTCCCTTGGTATCTCTAATATTCTTGAAGAGATCTCTAGTCTTTCCCATTCTGTTGTTTTCCTCTAGGCGTCACACACACACACACACACATATATATATATATTTGTATTTTCTCCAGCACATGAATTACTATCTGGGCATATTCTTTGCAAATATAATACTTATTGTTGATATGTACTGCTGGTGACATTGTGGATAAATAAACACCAACAGTCTCTATTTACTATATTACTTCTCCTACAAAATAAGCAGAACTTTGTCAATTCTTGATGTTATGATTAAAGTAAGAGCAAATTGTTATCAAAGAAAATTACATGTTGATGAAACATGTCTTGCTTTGTTTAAAGTGATCATTGATCTCAGACGTTTATTGGAAAAAAATTGTAAATTCTTATTTATTTATTTATTTTTTATTTTTATTTTTTAGTTTGTTTTGCTTTACATACTGTACTCATTTTGCCATACATTGACATAAATCAGCCATAAGTGTACCTGAGTTCCCAATTCGGACTCCCCCCCTCCCCCTCCTTCCCCACACCATCCCTCCGGATCATACCCGCCCATCAGTCCCAAGCCTTCTGCATCGAACCTAGACCGGCAATCCATTTCCCCTATGATATCATACATGTTACAATGCCATATNTTTTTAATTTTTATTTTTTAGTTTGTTTTGCTTTACAATACTGTACTCATTTTGCCATACATTGACATAAATCAGCCATAAGTGTACCTGAGTTCCCAATCTGGACCCCCCCTTCCTCCTCCCTCCCCACACCATCCCTCCGGATCATCCCCGCCCATCAGTCCCAAGCCTTCTCCATCAAACCTAGACCGGCAATCCGTTTCCCCTATGATATCATACATGTTACAATGCCATATTCCCAAATCCTCCCACCCTCTCCCTCTCCCACAGAGTCCAAAAGGCTGTTCTACACATCTGCGTCTCTCTTGCTGTCTTGCATACAGGTTTAACACCACCATCTTTCTAAATTCCATATATATGTGTCAGTATACTGTATTGGTGTTTTTCTTTCTGGCTCACTTCACTCTCTGTAATTGGCTCCAGTTCCATCCACCTCATTAGAACTGATTCAAATGTATTCTTTTTGGTGGCTGAGTAATACTCCATTGTGTATATGTACCACAGCTTTCTTATCCATTCATCTGTTGATGGACATCTAGGTTGTTTCCATGTCCTGGCTATTATAAACAGTGCTGCGATAAACATTGGGGTACACGTGTCTGACTCTTTCTGACCCCATGGAGTGTAGCCACCAGTCTCCTCTTTCCATGGGATTTCCCAGGCAAGAATACTGGAGTGGGTTGCCATTTCCTTCTCCATGATTCTTATGCCTTAAAAATTAAAGTAAAATAACTACAAGAACAGCCAAGCAGTTACTAATCTAAATAAACACATCTGAACAAACTAGATAAAACTTAAGAATATTTTTTTCTGAGAAATTCTACGTAAATAATTTTTACAAAGCTAACCTCTAATAATTTCTAATGGTCAAATGTTTTCTTTGAGAAACACTGTGCATGTCAGGGCAGCATCAAAGAAATGTCTGTGCTCCAAATACTATTTGCTCTTAAAACACTGATAGCACAGTTCCTTGCATGGGTTTTTGTTATCAAATGTATGAGAGTAAATAACAAAACAAAAGATTCTTTAGCTATGAATGCTGACTACAGCCTGATGTCATAGTAAATCATGTTTCAGCTTACTTGTGCAGACATTAAAGGAGGTTTGGAGTATTTAAACACACAACTAATTTTTAAAAAATCACACAAAATGTTTTCTATTTTCAGTTATTTCTATAAAAGAATTTTTCTAAGGTTACTATGTCTTAAAAATCAAATTTTCCTTTTCAAGTAAAATACTGATTCAAATGAACTCACATATGTTAAGCTTATAATGTAAACCCATTTTTGGTTGACATTCTATAAAATCTGTCTTTATATCCATTACAGATCAATTTTTTAGAAGTTAACTCTCATCAGGCAGTTTTGTTCCTGCAACCGTGCCAGAGGTGAAAGGACAAAATCTTGCAAAAGCCTAAAATTACTGTCATCAGTTATGGGTGGTTGATTGTTGACTGGATCCATAACAATGGAATTTGGCAGGAACAACTCGGCTACTCAAAAGAACTGGAAAGCCAGCAGCTATGACGGCAAGGGAGTCAGAAGAGTAGAAGGAGAAAGGGAAAAAAACTGGTCATAGGAAGTGTCTCACTCTCAACAGAAGGAGGACGTGATATCAATGATTCTAAGTTACTGAAAGATCTTAAAAGGAGTCTAAGAATTTGGACAAAATATGGACAAAAGTGTTTCTGATGAAAGTAAAGGCACAGGCTTTGAAGAAAACTATGAAGAATGGCTCCACATTTATTAAACTCTTAGTATGTGTCATGCACTTTTTTTTTTTTTCTATTTTATTTATTTAGTTTTTGGCTGTGCTGGGTCTTTGTTGGTGCGTGGGCTTTTCTCTGGTTATGGTGAGCAGGGGATCCTTTCCAGTTGCTGTGTGAGGGCTTCTCATTGTGGTGGCTTCTCTTATTGTAGAGCACAGGCTCTAGGGCATGCAGGCTTCAACCGCTGTGGCACGTGGGCTCAGTAGTTGCAGCTCCTAGGCTCCTGAGGACAGCCTCTGTAGCTGTGGTGCATGGGCTTGGGTGCTCTGTGGCACATGGGATCTCCCCAGACCAGGGATATAACCCGTGTCTTCTGCATTGGCAGGCAAATTCTTTACCACTGAGCCACCAGGGAAGTCCAGGCACTTTCTTTTTTAAAAAGTCTACTAGAATAAATGTTTGGCTAAAGCACTGCTCCTTGTGTCTGAGATTCACCCACACTGTAGCCTGGAGCAGTTTGTTTTTTTCTCAGTGTGGCTAGAACTTCATGATATACTATGCTTCATCCATTCTGTCGACAAATATTTGGGTTATTTGTAATTTTAGGCAACTCTGAATAAAGCTGTTATTAACATTCTTGTTTGTATCTCTGGACATAAGCTCCCATTCCCAGCATATCCCTATATGTTTGCCTAGCATATCCCTATCTGTATACATTTGGCAACAGGACTGATGAGTCCGAGGGAAGGCATAGACCCTGAGAACCTTTTCCCAAAGTGGCTGTATTAATTCACTCTCCTACCAGCAATGAGAGTTCTAGTTTCTCTACATCCCTGTCAATTCTTGGGTAGTCCTTTTTATTTTAGCAACTATCGGGGTATAGTAGTATCTCACGGCCATTTTAATTAGCATTTTCTTGATCAGTAATGATGTAGAATACTTTTATTTGTTTCTTGGCAGTTAGTATCTTCTTTTTTTTTTTTACAAAGAAACTGTTTAAATCTTTGGATAATTAAAAAAATTGGGTTATCCTTCTTGCTGATTTTTCCAGAGCTCTTTATTGTGAAACATTCTTTACACACACACGACTAAAATCTCACTTCAACCTAGTGAATTTGGTCTTTCATGATTCTCTTTTAATAGTGGGAAAACTGGAGACATGTGGAACTCAGTTAACTAACCAAGATGAAATGGCTTGTATGTGAAATGCTGGTACGATTCCAGAATTCCTGCTTTAACCACTAGGTAATACCTCCTCCCCTAAATAGCAACAGACTGTTCAAACTACAAAGAGGTCAAACCTGTATGTGTTTCTACTGATCAAAAGAGTATATAGACTTTATACAATTTCTATGAAACAGAGGGCAAAGGAATTCATCGAAAGAGCATCAAAGTAAAAGGACAGATCCTAAAGGGGCACGTGCTATATTTGGCTCCTTCAAATGGAACTGAACTGACCTCCATATCTTCTCAAGGTTCTAGCCTTTCTTCTGATAAAGGTTAAAACCAGAAATTTGAGCTCAATTGATCATTAAACACTTGTTGACTCTTGTTTTGTTTTTTAAAAGGAGAAAGCTATTAATTCCAGTGCCTCTGTCAATTTCACTCAGGTAATTGCATTAGGGTACAGTAACACTGTAGGTAGGAAAAATGCAAATTGGCAGAGAACTGAAATGTGGTTAGTCCTTTCCATCTAAATCTTCTTGTTGGCTTCAATGAAATGAATTAGCACTTTGCTTTCCTTCCTGTCCTTATGTAAAATGCCATAAAACCTGGAAAGACTACTGGGTTCTGCTGAAGAAATTGGCTTTTCAAAGTGTGAAGGGATCTTACTATATCCTTTACTTTTCTGCAGCATTTGTAAAGTTTAACTAGCAAATGTACTATGTTTTCAAGGTCTCAGAGTACAGAATACTGTTGTTATATATTGCTGCTGCTGCTGCTGCTGCTGCTAAGTCGCTTCAGTTGTGTCCGACTCTGTGCAACCCCATAGACGGCAGCCCACCAGGCTTCCCCATCCCTGGGATTCTCCAGGCAAGAACACTGGAGTGGGTTGCCATTTCTTTCTCCAATGCATGAAAGTGAAAAGTGAAAGTGGAGTCGCTCAGTAGTGTCTGACTCTAGCGACCCCACGGACTGCAGCCCACCAGGCTCCTCTGTTCATGGGATTTTCCAGGCAAAAATACTGGAGTGGGGTGCCATTGCCTTCTCCGTACAAATTGCTGGTTATATTTAACTTTTAAAATGTTTAAAATTTTAAAAAGGAGCTATAAAACTATCAGTAAGCTTAATGTGCCAATCAGTCATCAAACATTCTGAATGCAAATACCTACGATAAGCTTTATGGTAAAGGCAAAGAAATATATTTTCAAAGATAATAAACTAAAATATCTGTTCTTAATCAGCACAGTAATGTTTCTTTAAATACATTGTCAAATTACCTAGTAAGGTAAAGTATTGATAAATAAGTGAATGTTATTCGTAATTTTCAAATAACTCAGTCATTACCCATTGCCCTAGGCTTTTTCCTGAGCCAATACTACACATGATTGAATAATTATCTTTTAATCAGTGCCATAATGAAGAACTGCACCTTCTAAGTTTTGGATATTCATATCCAACTTTGTTTCATTAGGTTTATCGCTAAATCAGAGCAACCAGCTATTTCTTATAGAACATAACGTATGTTTCCATTTTATACAGGGGAAAAGTCAATAGGGAAAGATTTATGAAAAACTGTTTTCATAAATTTTAATTGTTAGGTCTCTGCTTTGAGTTCAAATGCTGAGCTAGTCAGTGGAAAATACTCTTTATGCCCTTAAACAAAATATCTCAGATTTCATCAATAATAGAGAAAAATCCCATAGTTGTGAACTTATTTACTTTTCAGATGCATGCCAGTCTGCAAAGGCAAAATCAGACTTAAAACTGTCTTGACGAAAGCTCTGAGGTCACAGAATTTCTTAAAGATCCAGACACGTGCATCGTTATGTTTTTGGCTGAGAGAATGATATGGTTATATATAGAAATACTTCCTTCTTTAAATTCAACAGAAAGTCTCATAAGATCTGAAAATTATGTCAAACTATATTCATTGGCATTAGCAACCAATGGGAAGCTGAAGAAATTGCAGTATTCTGATAGTGAATATGAGAATGTCACATACAAATGTATTACATTCAAAGTCATACACTCAGAATACCTACATTGTCTACATTTAGTATTTTTAATATAAATAAAAGTGATTCTGAAAGTTAATTATTCTTTAGATGATAGAAAGTACCCATCTGTGTCTTTCCTGCAGAGAAACTCTTGTGGTCATATTGACATTAGATCACAGTCAATCTTCTATCCGAAGTTCTTCTCAGCATAAAAAGTTTTTAGTGTATAAATAGTTCTCATTCCCGGTTGCTCAATTCTAGTAAATTCCAAAACACTTTGCTGGTCTTATCCCTCAATCTCTGATGTCTTGATCAAATACTTCTCCTGTGGTTTTGCTTCTGAATAGTTATCCTACCTTGTTTTCGCCACATATTCACCAGTGAGAAACAACTTTTACAGTGTGATGGGAACATCAAACGTCTCCTCACCTGACGTGTTTCCACCATTTGCTAAGCAAGGATTCTGAAATCATTCATTCTTTAAATTAATGTAAGACTCTTAATGAAATGTTAAGTATTTACTCAAAGAGGATCAGGACAGAACACAGGACTTAGGCTGGGTAGAGGTTAAGGCGAGTATTAAACGTGTCAACAAATACAATTCTAATAAGAATATAGATAAGCTTCTGGCAATGAAGAATATAATGGATTTTAAATTGTATTTATCAGACAAAGGTATTAGATTACCTACCAAGGACCCTATGAATATCCTAAGATATATATAAAATCCTAAGAATATAGGAAATCTTCACTGCCTTGTGCTACTGATGACTCATAAGGTGAATAAGTCAAATGGTTTCTCAAGCATAAGGAAATATTATCAGTTTTACCCAAAGAAGATAATATTAGTACTTTTCCATCTTGTTAAGATTTCCACAAAATAATTAGTATGCAAAAAGATTCACTTACATTTTTATCTTCATATTTATACATACTCTGTCATTTGAGATTAGAATTCCCTATCCCACATCTACTAATAAGAGAAGGGTTTTCTGAAATGCCAGAAAAGCCTCACCTAATATAGCAGTACTAGCACAGATTAAACAACAGCATAATTATCTGGGAGCTTTCAGTCTTTTTTAAAAATGATTTTTTTAATGTCCATTTTCTCCATATTATTAGACAAGCAAAACATATAAAAAATATTTCACCTGGATGAAGATCTGTACCTGGTTGGCTAGTCAGTCCTGGGAGAGATTCCTGCAACTGGTAGGTTGAGGTCGTGGAGGATGAGCCATCAGCTGTGTTATTTGATGTCATGTACGCACCATACGTCGATGCAGAGTAATACTGTGCATACTGGTTTTGGCCAAAGGCTGTGTAGGATGGATAATCCTGGAAGAACAATTGAGATGTGTGTGTGTGAAAGACAGACTGTCCTCTGGCATGCTCCAAAGAAGAGCAATCTCAAGGTAATGGAAGGAATCCTATCTGGCTCCACTGGTTCTGGAGTCCACAGCTTTAAGGTGATCCTAAAGAGCAGAGGCCATTCTGTGGGCATCTTCTACTTCCACACAGTAATGAAATAGCCTATGGGGTTTTGCAAACCAGGTCCAGTACACACATTTTAATCTACCTAAAGATCATATATGCTTCACTCCCCTACTCAGAATTACGCATCCAAGGGTGTACATTGTCAGATCTTATGCACTTGGAGAGGAGAGAAGGAGATGCTTGTATTCACAGCATTCAATCTCATCCTCTAAAATCACCGGCAAGAAGGAGGTGTGCCCTTCCTTCTCTTCCATACAGACCCTGGGCTGCATTATTGTGGTATTTGTTCCCTTTTTAGGCTGCCCTTGATAATTTTGTTTTCTTGGCAGGAGATAATTATAAGAAAAAGATTAAAAGATTTTCTTACCCAGTTTCTCACAGGCTACATTCCACCTGAGACCTTGATTTAAATAAATCTTTAGTGAGGTTTTCAAATATTTAGTTTGCATCATTTTTTTAAGGAAAAAGGAAAGCCATTGGATTAATTCCTCTCACTTGCTTTTTCTTAAAAGTTCTTAATAATCCTAAAATGATCTAAATAGTCCTTCAAAATCCTTTTACATATTACATTTTTTAATCCTCCCAAGTAGAATAAAGCAGTCTTTTCCTCATGCTTCTACTCTGTCTAGTGTATATTTTCTATTATTATATTAAAACATTCTACCCTTTGTCCATATTATTTTCATATCTATGTCTTCAGGAGGATTGGATCCTTTCAGAGAGCAGGGAACACTGACTTATGATTCTCAAATCTTCAATGTAAAGTCAAAAAATCTAATGGCTAAGAGGTACTCAAGTATTAATAAATGAGTGACTGAAACTAAGCTACCTGGACTATCAAAAATTCTTAATTTTTTATAATAAAACATACATACTGGTCTTGATGTTTAGTGTTTTAAGAAACTATTTTTCAAACTATTTTTAAATTAGCAGTTTAATTTTGTCAAAAATATTATTAACATTATTCCACTGTTTAATCATTAAATTTTCCTCTTAGCCTCTTGTTGTCTGAATAAAAATTGACAGGAGAAGGCAATATAATTCCTTCAGTAAATCCAAAGAGCAAATGCTTGTGCAGTAACTTTTATTTTAAAATATACAGAAGTCCAGCAAGTCTGTTACGAGTAAAATAGTGTATTGCTTACCCATGAAATCAGCTATCCTTCCATCTCAACTACTCTGAACATGATTGAGAGGTAGAAAATAAGAAAGTATCTGAATATATCACAAATTCATCTCCCTCCATGCTGAGTTACCCTTTCAGAGACATTGCTTCTTGCTCCTCATATAATTCTAACATGATTCTAGAAACAACTGTAGGTTTCAAAACTCACAAAATGATTAAGCAAACATCACTAGGAGGGTTAAGGAATTCTAGGAGCAGGTATAGCACCAAAAGCAAAAAATTACAGTTCTCAGGAGAGTAGGAACTAGTTATAAAAAATTAATAGAACTAAAAAATAAAAGCTGTATGGAGTCTGAGATGCATTTTGTTTTGGAAAAACATGATTTGGGTTTGGACCAAGCATGCTCTATACTCTAATTATAATCTGATTATTGATTATAGTTCAACCTATCAATTTTCATAACATTTTTATTAAGAAAAAATAAAATTAATTTATTATGGTTTAAGATAATCAGAAAGGATGCAGTAGATTTTTTCATTTCCTCCCATGACTAAAACAATCATGGCTTAAATGTTTAAAAGGTAAACCTTTAGCAATCAGGAAACCTAAAATATCCATAATTATACATATCCCAAGAATCTAGATAGCTGATCTTGACTACTTTGAAATGCTGTCTTAACTTTAAATAAATAAAGTTTATTAACCTGATACTATTCTTCAAAAATCTGATATATATAAGAAGCATAAATATAAAAAACTACTATACCTGTTGTGAACCACTGAAATTCGTTGAATTTGAAACTGAATTATTTGCATAAATAGTAGAAGATGGTGCAAAACTAGAACCTAGAGATAAAAGAACAAATTGCATTTAAAAAGTATTTCTTGAAAAATATTAAAATATTTTACTTTGCAGAATTCAATGCAATATATTTTAAATTTTGTTGATGCAGTGAGATTTGAAATGGAGAGATTTTCAAGGGAAATATGCTTGGCTTTTTCTTGTGACAACTGGTAAATTCCTTCCTTTAGAATTCTGTAGAGTTAAACAAAAGTTTGTGGGAACAGTCTCACCAAGGACTCAGCTAACTTTCAAGGGCCCATGTCTACACATACAGAAGTACTCAAAGAATCAAATAGCAATAGTGAGACTACTTCCAGGAAACAACTGCAACTTTCCAATGGTCATATCAACTGCATATGCATACAAAAACTACTCAAGTTTAAACAATTGGCTGAGGCTAGTTTAGGAAATAAACATACAGAATCCGTTTAGAAATGAGGCTTCCAGCATCCTATCTTTTTGTTCCTTTGTGTCCCTTCCTTAGAACAAAAAAGCTGTAGGCTAGGGCTCAGACCCAAGGGAGAACTGTTTATACCATAATTATCTAAGGTTCGATAACCTAAAACTTTATGACAAAGTGAGCAAGTTATTTAGTTATTTGAAATTAGGGCAAAAACAAGCAAACTATCAATCTATATGTTCTCATGGAATGCACTTGTTAAGGAATAAAAGACTATTAAGGCAGTCGATTATTTTTTTATCAACATGTTTTGAATAGCAATAGTATTAGGTAATAATGCAAATTAATGTAGCCTGGAATATCCAGTATAAAAGTGTTTTGGGGAATAAATGGAAATGTCTCTATGGCTTTTTCTACACTGCCAACTGAAGCTGGGCAGCTCACTGTGGCTGAGGCATGTATGCAAATATTTATCTTGAAGGAAAAAAAGACACCTGTCATTTCAGCCGAAAAAGGCCTAAATAATTATTTCATTTTAGTGAATCAACCAAAATGTCAATATTAGTTCATTTGAATAATGTTCATATAGTCCCCAAACTATGACTAATCATTAAAAAAAAATGACAGGTAAAAAATAAGCTTTTAATGTTTTTACCATGTCACTAAATTATTTTCTACAATTATTATATAATGTTCAAAAATAATTTTTAATTGGAGATAAAAACAAAAAGAAAAATAATGATCATATATGGAGAAAAAAGTTTTAAGAGGGGAGGTACAAATGATTTAAATATTCCTATTTAAAAAAATGTAGTACTAACCGGGGGGAGGTATTTTAGAAAGGAACAACAAAAAAAGAAATCTTCAATCATTCAACAGTAAATATAGGACTTAGAAAAGTGCTAACTCAATTTTAAATTAAATCAAAACAGCATTACATACATAAGGAATCCTGAGAGAAAATGCTGGATTTTGTCATGAATCTTTGAAATCCCTTAAGTAGATGCCAAACATGTGACTGGTGTGGTGACTGGCTTGGAGGTTGCTTTGCTTGGACTTAGTTTCCTGCCAATTTTATGCAACTTAAGCTTAAGTATTTAAATTTAATATGGGTCATGTTTCTTGATGTATGTTAGCTCTTTTCATCATGTTCCCTCTTATTTATCTTTTCCAATGGTATCGTCTGAGCAGTGGTAACATTTAATACTGTCTTCATGACTATATATTCTTAGTCTGAAGCCAAGGAGTCTCATTCAAAGAATTCTTTCTCACTTAACATGAATTCTGGGTGGCTGCTTACCTGGCATCTGGTAAGAATAAGGTGTCTGGCCTGGCTGTGGGGTAGAGAAGCCTGGGCTGTAACTGAGGCACCCACTCTGTAATGGGGACTGAGTTTGTGAGAGTCCACTCTCTGTCTTGATGCCCGGTAACATCACACCCAGATCTGTTTGGAAAGTGCATGTGCAAACCATTTTATTAGTAAAATGATTGTGCTGTAACATGAGTTGCAACTTACACTAGAATATAAGGGTCTATATAAGAATATTAGAATACACAGCTACTAGCCAGCAGGATTACCTGCTTGTAAACAAAAAAGGAGAAGAGAGAAGTGAAATACCGTAAGTGGGTAGGCTGTAGGGCTGTCCTGTCTGTGAGTAGGCTGTGTAGACGGCTGGCTGCTGCATCCCCGAATACTGAGTCTGGCCTGCATAGGCGGACATTGTTTGAGCTGCTGGTGTAGAAAGAATGTGTGGATAGGGCCTAAATATCAGAAAAATAGCATTACTGTGGCAACAAAGACTGCATATTATTTCAGACAGCTTAGATTCAGTGAAACCTGATAATAGCCAGGAAGTAATCCTCTTCTTTATTCACAATATCATTTTGACAATCTAGAAAAGGACAAAAGTCTGAATGTCAGGAGAGTGGGCTCTGCTATAACCCAGTCTCAATACCTTGGACAAATAAACTTCCTAAGTCTATACCTCACCTGTGAAAAGAAAACTTTGGTTTAGATATCATCCTGAAAGTCTCTTCCAGGTCTATATTGGTTATATCTGAAATAGTATTCCAGTTGATATGTAGATGAGGAAAGTAGAGTCCAGGTCAGTTAATTAATTAATTAACTCATGAGCATTATTTCCTGTTAGCATACATGACCCAATGCCATGTAATGACTACAAAAGTCATTAAAAGCCCTAGGAGGAATTCCTTACAAGAACTAAAAATCTTACCGAAAAAAAATTTTTTTTAAAGTGCGCAGCTTCTTGAAATGGAAAGCCATTCCCTTCATCTTGCCACATCTTACAGAATGTCCTCAAAATAGATATCCAATCTCTATCCTATGCTTAAGGATAAACACTGTAGCTGCTGTAGAAAATAACTTTTAAATGTGCATAATCAGGAATCCCAAATCTTGACATATCTCTCTGATGGCAACCAAATTCAGATATACACCCAATATAGTTAAGTTTGAAATGTTTACCACTGTCCTCAAAACGCTGACTACATTAGCTATACAAGCAATAGTGCATATTTTCCCAAAATGTTTATTAGAAGTTAAAATCCAATAAAAATATTATAAAGCTGTAACAAATTATGAAGTGTTGAGGTCTGAGTAAAATGTAATCTTTTCAGATTTTCTTTAGTAAGAGTTTTCAAATTTTTATTAAAAAAATCAGTATATTCTGATTTGTGCTTGATGCTTTCTTCAAAATAATGTTCAAAATTGAAGGAACTGTATGCCCAAAAGTGAATATATTCCTAGATTTGTGAAAGATATTTATTATAGGTCTAATCTGTCCAATGAATCTATCCAAAAATCTATCTATTTAACTACCTACAACATTTATATCGGAGAATGCAATGGCACCCCACTCCAGTACTCTTGCCTGGGAAATCCCATGGACGGAGGAGCCTGGTAGGCTGCAGTCCATGGGGTTGCGAAGAGTCTGACACAACTGAGCAACTTCACTTTCACTTTTCACTTTCATACATTGGAGAAGGAAATGGCAACCCACTCCAGTGTTCTTGCCTGGAGAATCCCAGGGACTGGGGAGCCTGGTGGGCTGCCGTCTACGGGGTTGCACAGAGTCAGACACGACTGAAGCGACTTAGCAGCAGCAGCAACATTTATATATATAAATATATCCTGACTTAAAGTTATTATATTGTGTAAATATGATTAATCAAAATAATCCCAGAAAATTATTCTAACAAATCTGAAAGACTACTGACCACTTACTTGGAAGGATACAGCTGTGGGGAATATTGATGCGCAGATCTGGGGCTGTAGCCACTACTTGTTATTACTGTGAGATACAAAAAATAGAAAAAAGGTTGCTTCATAAATATGTTTCATTGGTTTCACTGGAGTAATCAAAACTAATTTAAAGAAATGACCATGTTAGAGAGGTATTTCAAAATATTCACTCATTTTCTAAACAGAAAATTCATTCGTTTTCTAAACAGAAACAGATGCCTATACATTTTCTTCTAATTAAACTGTTCCATATTTGTTCTAGGAAAATGACATGATATCTTCTCACAAATCAATCCCCTTCATCATNATTCAAAGAATTCTTTCTCACTTAACATGAATTCTGGGTGGCTGCTTACCTGGCATCTGGTAAGAATAAGGTGTCTGGCCTGGCTGTGGGGTAGAGAAGCCTGGGCTGTAACTGAGGCACCCACTCTGTAATGGGGACTGAGTTTGTGAGAGTCCACTCTCTGTCTTGATGCCCGGTAACATCACACCCAGATCTGTTTGGAAAGTGCATGTGCAAACCATTTTATTAGTAAAATGATTGTGCTGTAACATGAGTTGCAACTTACACTAGAATATAAGGGTCTATATAAGAATATTAGAATACACAGCTACTAGCCAGCAGGATTACCTGCTTGTAAACAAAAAAGGAGAAGAGAGAAGTGAAATACCGTAAGTGGGTAGGCTGTAGGGCTGTCCTGTCTGTGAGTAGGCTGTGTAGACGGCTGGCTGCTGCATCCCCGAATACTGAGTCTGGCCTGCATAGGCGGACATTGTTTGAGCTGCTGGTGTAGAAAGAATGTGTGGATAGGGCCTAAATATCAGAAAAATAGCATTACTGTGGCAACAAAGACTGCATATTATTTCAGACAGCTTAGATTCAGTGAAACCTGATAATAGCCAGGAAGTAATCCTCTTCTTTATTCACAATATCATTTTGACAATCTAGAAAAGGACAAAAGTCTGAATGTCAGGAGAGTGGGCTCTGCTATAACCCAGTCTCAATACCTTGGACAAATAAACTTCCTAAGTCTATACCTCACCTGTGAAAAGAAAACTTTGGTTTAGATATCATCCTGAAAGTCTCTTCCAGGTCTATATTGGTTATATCTGAAATAGTATTCCAGTTGATATGTAGATGAGGAAAGTAGAGTCCAGGTCAGTTAATTAATTAATTAACTCATGAGCATTATTTCCTGTTAGCATACATGACCCAATGCCATGTAATGACTACAAAAGTCATTAAAAGCCCTAGGAGGAATTCCTTACAAGAACTAAAAATCTTACCGAAAAAAAATTTTTTTTAAAGTGCGCAGCTTCTTGAAATGGAAAGCCATTCCCTTCATCTTGCCACATCTTACAGAATGTCCTCAAAATAGATATCCAATCTCTATCCTATGCTTAAGGATAAACACTGTAGCTGCTGTAGAAAATAACTTTTAAATGTGCATAATCAGGAATCCCAAATCTTGACATATCTCTCTGATGGCAACCAAATTCAGATATACACCCAATATAGTTAAGTTTGAAATGTTTACCACTGTCCTCAAAACGCTGACTACATTAGCTATACAAGCAATAGTGCATATTTTCCCAAAATGTTTATTAGAAGTTAAAATCCAATAAAAATATTATAAAGCTGTAACAAATTATGAAGTGTTGAGGTCTGAGTAAAATGTAATCTTTTCAGATTTTCTTTAGTAAGAGTTTTCAAATTTTTATTAAAAAAATCAGTATATTCTGATTTGTGCTTGATGCTTTCTTCAAAATAATGTTCAAAATTGAAGGAACTGTATGCCCAAAAGTGAATATATTCCTAGATTTGTGAAAGATATTTATTATAGGTCTAATCTGTCCAATGAATCTATCCAAAAATCTATCTATTTAACTACCTACAACATTTATATCGGAGAATGCAATGGCACCCCACTCCAGTACTCTTGCCTGGGAAATCCCATGGACGGAGGAGCCTGGTAGGCTGCAGTCCATGGGGTTGCGAAGAGTCTGACACAACTGAGCAACTTCACTTTCACTTTTCACTTTCATACATTGGAGAAGGAAATGGCAACCCACTCCAGTGTTCTTGCCTGGAGAATCCCAGGGACTGGGGAGCCTGGTGGGCTGCCGTCTACGGGGTTGCACAGAGTCAGACACGACTGAAGCGACTTAGCAGCAGCAGCAACATTTATATATATAAATATATCCTGACTTAAAGTTATTATATTGTGTAAATATGATTAATCAAAATAATCCCAGAAAATTATTCTAACAAATCTGAAAGACTACTGACCACTTACTTGGAAGGATACAGCTGTGGGGAATATTGATGCGCAGATCTGGGGCTGTAGCCACTACTTGTTATTACTGTGAGATACAAAAAATAGAAAAAAGGTTGCTTCATAAATATGTTTCATTGGTTTCACTGGAGTAATCAAAACTAATTTAAAGAAATGACCATGTTAGAGAGGTATTTCAAAATATTCACTCATTTTCTAAACAGAAAATTCATTCGTTTTCTAAACAGAAACAGATGCCTATACATTTTCTTCTAATTAAACTGTTCCATATTTGTTCTAGGAAAATGACATGATATCTTCTCACAAATCAATCCCCTTCATCATCTTCCATTTTCTCAAATCAGTGGCATGCTCTTATGCATTAATATGCTATGAATAAATATCCTTGATCATAAGTAATTAAGCTTTCATGACATAAAAGTAAACCTTTTCATTTGCAAACTTCATGTTTTAAATTCCAAACATGATGACAAGATAGTGTTCTTCCTCTGGATTTACTCTAATAGAAATACAATACAAATTAAGAAAAACACGATGTTTCAATCTTCATTTTCAAGTTATAAAATGATAATGCTTTCTATTTCCTTTCACTTTGTCAGTCTGATGAGTAGTTAAAATGCAGAGTCCAAATAATTCTCGTAATAACTAGAATATACACAGAAAGCCTGGGTGACAATGCAACATGAAAAAATGCAGAACTATGACATCCAGCAGCAATCCTATTTACAAATGAACTCTCACAGACTAGACTTTTTTGAGAAGATTTTAAAGGTGAAAATCAGGTCTTATCAACATTTCAGCCAAACATGCAGTCCCAAATTGGACTATTTCCAAAAGTTTGGAAGTTTCTTTTTCCTTTAACCATCTGCCTTGACTAAGACAGATGTATTGCAAATATATGGACCCTTAAGTGTTAAGGCCGTCCCTTCAGAGCCAATACACACTGGGCAAGCACACAGAGTGTCTTTATTAGGCCATCTGCTGTTCATTCACTTTTCAAAAAGATTAAAGTAGTATACAATGCAGCGCTGGAATTAGTTTAGCCTAATCAATCATAGTTATACTTCAAAGTACTGTGTCCTTTCTAAGTTGTTCATAATTCTGGAGCTAAACTTTCAGAATTGTAAAAGTGACAAATAGGTTTAGGTTGCTAACTATTTTATGAAACATGATATATTTCTATATCCAAATGCTATTAAGTATCCTTGTGATCTATTGCTTCATAAACACACAGAATTTAATGTATTTAAAATGCTATTTGGACTGTAAGCTCTGAGTATGGAGAGTACATTATAGTTTTCATAGCAATAGTGCAGAAAGTACATTTTCAAGAATATTATGAATCAATTTTGACAATCACTGAATATGATTTGAGGTGTAACATCTTACATGTTTTCAGCAACCAAAATTTAAGTGAATTTGCTAGGTATATTTAAAAATACATGGAGCAATGAGCCATTAATTTTCTACTTGTTTATTAGAAACATTAAAAATGTTCAAAACTTTCAAATCAACTCAATTAGAACAAGGCTTTTCCATCACACTATGGGCACTAAACATACATTGCATAATAGCAACAGTCTATCGCATAGGAAATTCAGTGTGATTCATTAATTAACAATGATTAGCAGAAATATGATTAAGGCTTAATTCCACATTTTCATCTCATTTATAAAACTTCATTGTGGTACATGCAAGACAGACTATACTAATCAGTTATTCTCAAGATTGTGAAACACAAGGCTTTTCTAAAAATATCAAATAATGAAAAGAAATATTTAGCTTTTATTAAATTAGCCAAACACAATTATTTTTTAAAAACCCTCACATATATGAGCACAATTCTGAATATACAGGATGCTTCTTCCCTCTATTAAATGAATCTAGACATCATTAGAATAATGTACCCATAATAGTACAAACTTTTAAAATTTTATATAAATGTCTATATGTTCATTTTTAAAGTAGAAAACAAATCCTATGACTCAGAAAACTGTTTATATAAAACTTAGAAAATTTATACTTCTTGACTATGCAGTATACATTTTATTCTAACTAATAAATCTACAGATAACTAAAAACAAAGACAATACTGGATTAAAGTAAACTGAGATTATGCTGATCAAAGTAAAGACTGTTCCTACACAAAACAGCCTAATCTCTCCAGTATGATTTCTGGAACACCATGTACAAATTTAGGAGACCTTTCTTTTATTCCCTATCAGTATTTAATTGATCAAGAAATGTACACAAAGCACTCAATGTATTATATTCCATCATTTCTTATATAAAAGTAATCAAAAGTGTCTGTCTGCAGAATGCCTGAAAATTAGGTAAAACATATTTTTAATGAATATTATCAGATTCCTACAAGGTGGTATCAAGCAATCTTCAGGTTTTACCCTTATTACTGTAGTACTTTGGATCACCGCCTCTCTAGAGGATGAGAGAGGGGAGATGAGTAGCAGGGTGGGTGGAAATTTTGCCTGCCAGGAGCATTAAAAATGCCAGGAGATGCGGTAAGCTCTCACAGCGGAGGCATGCTACAATAAACTTGGGATAGGTGCCAAGGATACTGATAAACACCTTCTATTGCAGAAGACAGCTCTTCCACAAGAAAAAAAAGGCCGCGTTTTAAATAGCAGTGCTGTTGAGAATCTCTGACCTAAATCACTCTGTCCAACTGAACTTGGATTCCCAGGTGGAGCAATGGTAAAGAACCCATCAGCCAATGCAAGAGGCAAAAGATATGTGGGTTCAATCCCTGGGTCAGGAAGATCCCTTGGAGGAGGAAATGGCAACCTTTCCAGGATTCTTGCCTGGAAAATCCCATGGACAGAGAAGCCTTGTGGCCTACAGTCCATGGAGTTGCAAAGAGTCAACCATGGCTGAGTGATGAAGTGCGCGTGCGTGAGCACACACACACTCACACACACACACACACACACACAACTGGACTTGGTCTATGGAGCTGGAAATATTCTATATTTGAGTTGTCCAATATGGTAGCCATTAAAAACTATTAAACACACAACTGTTAAACAAGCCACTATTAAAAAAATCCCACATACAATTATTAAACATTTAGAATATAATTAATGTGACTAGATTAAAAATTTTTTGCTTTTTAACCAAACAGTATTTCATTTAGACTTAAATAGCCACATTTGGCCAGTGGCTACTTTTCTGGACAGCCCAACTCTAGATAATTCTTAAAAGAAAACTGGGAAACTATTTGTAAATATGAGTAAATTCCACACAGTAAAGTCCAGACAGCTTGACAGTTCACACATATTTCTTTTTACATATCTATACTTTCCAATAAACTTTTAAAGAAAGAACTCTTGGACTGACCAGGACATTGTTCTAGACTCATTTATACCAGTGACTACCCGGGAGGCCCTGACTGTTTGGCTTTAACCATCTTTAACATCTCTGTGCCTCGATACTCTTACTTCTTAAAATAGATCATCAGAGACCTCTGCAATTTCTTCTGGAGCTAACATTATAATTTTTTCAGTCAGTTTTGATTAACTTTGTGGTATGCTATTTAGGTATGTCAGCAATTATTTAATTTCGTTCTTAACCTTAAAAACCATGTTCATATATATATTTGTTTTGCAAAAAGTTAACAATAGTTATAGTAAGTTAGTAATACAAATGCTAGGGTAAGTTAGTACCTTATCTCCTGAGCAGCAAGATAATTGCTAGAAAGGATGTGAACTAGGACACAAGCTTATCTATGCTACTGCTGCTAAGTCACTTCAGTCATGTCCGACTCTGTGCGACCCCATGGGCAGCAGCCCACCATGGACAGAATGTCCACGGAATTCTCCAGGCAAGAGTACTGGAGTGGGTTGCCAGTTCCTTCTCCAAAGCTTCTCTATACAAAGAGTATAAATTATTATATCTTTCTGTTTGGAGCACTAATATTTATGTGACTACATGGCAGCTGTTTCCAATCAGTGTGAACCAATGAAATGGGATCATCTGCATCTATAAAAATCAAATATATGCTATAATGACATTAGAGTTCAAGGCTTTACCTCCACTCTTTTTACATGAGAAGCATAGCCACATCAAATTCTTATATGTGAGAACATGAATAAGTATAAAATACTTTAGAGTAGAATAATAGAACCAAGACATAATATCATGAATACTTTTCTAGGTTTAATATTCATCTTTCTGCTATACCAATTCCTCGTCAGGTTAAAAAAAAGTCCTCTCATCAGATAATCAACCAAACGAAATATTGTACTGGGGCAGGAGGTGGGGGGATCTTTAAGTCAACTCAATGCTTGTCCTTTGTGCCCACCTGGGAGTTATCAGGTATTTATATTTAAAGAGGATTGATGTTTAAAGATACACTATTGTTCTCTTTGAAGCATTAGAGGGAAAGTCAGTGCTCTCAGAGGCTGTGTTCTAATGCGACCAGCATGTGCTCTCCTGCAGCCCATTAACCTTTAATACTTGTCACTCAGCTGCTTACACAGGAGGGTTTTTTTTAAACCCAGAGAGGAAACAAGGTTATTTAGAAGGAATCAAATGGATAGTTTTACATCTTGAATGTTGGAGAGAAGGCGGTTTTTAGTCATTTAAATGGGCAGTTGAAGGAACAAAGTTGACTATTACAACCTAATAATTAAATCAAGCACTATATGAAATAATTATGAAAGAAATGAGCTTTGCTTATTTCTAATAAGAAAGTCAGGGCGTTGCTTGGTTGTCAACTGCAGATGCAATAAAATGATTCCAAATGTTATTTCTAAAAACACATCATTTTATGATAATACGTTTTCCCCAAAGTGAATTTATGGCTGAATTTATAAAAATCCAAATTCTCGATTATTCACTAGGAGGACGACATGGACCACAATGTGTACAGAACAAGACACAAGCTTAAGGCTTTACCTGACCCAGTAAAAGTGTCAAGCGCTCCATCTCCAGTCGTGGCTGTGGTCTCACTGCTGTTCAAAGGCTCTGTTTTGACTGCAAGGAGAGACACTACGCAGAAGAATAAGTACATGTGAGTTATATTTCTAACTTTATATCAAAGACGCTGACTGTTCAACTAGTGGCTTTTCTAGCTACCATGGGCATGCAAGAGAAAATCTGAGAAGTCGATGAGAAGAGTTCTGTTAATTTAGCTTCTAAATGGACATGCATTTATAGAGGATTTAATCTAAAAATCCTCTGTCTAAGCTGCTTCTCTCGAATCTGGCTTTTAAAGGCAGTTAACCTGACACAGTGAAACAGCAGTATACGTGTATTTGCATTTTTAACTCACCTAAGCACACTCTGATATTATAGTGAAACGGTACAAGAAAGGAATTATCAGTCAGTCTTTAGCACACTGAATCCAAATCATAACAGAGATTCACTGCTTATATTTTATTCTTCCCAAGAAGACATTAAAAGAAAAGACTGCTTAAGAACAATGGTGGCATACGCATATACAGAAACCTGGGTGTGTATTCATATAGTGGGTGGAAAAGCACGCACTCAATAAATTTCTGCTCTACAAAAGACAAAAGAGCCATAAGGTATTGGCTTTTTTTTTTATTCTAATAGTATAATGATCTTTAATACATCATAGAGGCAAGCATAGGAGATGGTTTTTACAGCAGGAAGTAGAGCTTTTGAAAACTCTTTAATATATTATTTCTCCTTTGAGGTGGTATATCTTGGCAAAATCTTCATTGGCAATGTGTCACTGAGGTACACAATACTGTCATTATTAGATGCAACGAGTTTGGCGGGGGCTATGCAAAAGCCTCCATCCATTTTGTCACACCATATTTTCCCTTTGTGGGCAAAGCTCCATATATCACAGCAGCCAGAGAATACACTAAATTATTTTCTACTTGACACCTCTTACGTTTCCTAGTCATAAGTGGAATGATACAGTTAAAAACCTGAGAAGCAAGCAGAGAACTATAAAGAAAGCTGAAGACTAGCCAACTATGGACAAATATGGCCGAAAGAATAATGGGCTCAGAGCACACCCACCAACCAAGCAAGTCAGCAATGTTACTCTGTTAGAAAAGCAATTAATGATGGAGAAACATGCAGTAATGACTACGTTCCCTTTCCACATGAACGGAATTGGCTGCACCCTCCCTCAGTAGCTCTGGTGTTAATTTAGCATCCGTGATTTAACTATGTCATGAAGATTTGCTGGAAGATTCAAACTGCAAAGGTTGGAAAGAATCCAAACTCTAAACCATACTGCCGCACAGGCAGCACTAACTAACTAAGAATTCCTTTCATCTGCATAGAGATGATCCAGAGCAGGGTTTAGAAAGGTGTAACAGCTACTCTGGATGCAATGTCCTCATGTGACTTTTGACATATGACAGAAAGGAACCATCCAAAGCCTCCCGCAAAACTAAGGCAAGAGACATTTTCTCAGAACCTCCGAATTCTAATTGTGGCTAAATTCCCATTTAAACATGTCTAAATCTATAAATGACATTTGTAAAATAAGTTTATTAATACTAAAGGTAATCTATATTGCACTTGTGAACCACGGAGAGTGGAGCAAAATGTCTAAAAAAATCCCCAAGCTAGACATGAGGTTTTAGTTCTGTTACTTTGAATCCCAACTTTGAAGTCTTGGTGTTGATTATAAACTCCTCAATTTGAAAATTTCAAGTGGTTAAAGAGAAGGAAGAAAAGCTAGAGAATGAATGCAACCAGGTTGCATTCATTATCCTGGAAACATTTCTCATTAAAATTTTAAAGGTTTGCAGTTTGTCAAAGACAAAGGAGGTTCATTTAACTGAAAAGAGGCATCTCTAGAAAGATTATAAAGAGAAGCATACACACCAAGATGTGTTCAGTGTACCAGAATGTAGGGATTTAAAATAATAGCTAAGTGGATGCTAACATTTGGGGGAAAACAGTGCACATTAATATAAACTTATTTTTCAAATGTGGTAAGAGTTGAATAATAGGGAAAAAGGGGAGAATTAATCATGCTGCTTATAGAAAATAACATGCTCACAGGAGGCCAGCATCAACAAACACCTCTTGAGTAAGATGCAAAGTTATTTTGATTTTTATAGAGAAAGTAACTAATATTAAGTAATAATATTTTTTTCTCAGGGAAAGAAAACTTAAAAGTGAAATAGACATTATATGATTAGCTGATTTATTAAAGATGGTAAAATACAAAGAAGTGTCTAAAAATGATAATCACAAAGTTTGCAAAGGAAAGATATTTTCAGTAAAAGTCTGAATATATTTGAAATGTATTTCATTTTCTTTTGTCTTGCTTTTATTTCTACACTTTAAATGAGATATACCATATACTTTTCTAGAGGAAGGAAACTTTGTTAATTTAGTATATGCAAGACACTACTGGAAAGATATTCATCAATGAAACAAGTCTAGTTCTATGCATCTATCTCCTAAAACTTATAAAAACCCTCATTCCAAAAGTTTATGGTGTGTATTCACTGTCATATTCAAATGTATTTTTTTTTTTACTGTATTCTATTTTTCTTCACACAGAAATTAAACAGGGCTTTTAACTTTTTTTTAGGACAATGTCCAATATGATTACAGTACAAGCTATAAAACAAAAATAATAATGTTTTATTGAAGAAAAGTATCTTCTTCATCATCAAAACTCAAAATTACAAAATAAACATTTTGATTTAAAAAGCAGAAGTCATATTTTAGTACTTAGGTTAGAGAGTTTTGTGGTTTTATTCTTCTACATGCTTCATATAGGAGTCAAGGGTTCATTTTCCCAAAAGTTGAGAAGAAAAAACTACATACATGTAGCATTTTATACAGAACCATTATTTCAAAAAATAATTGTATTGCCAGGCCCCCTCCACACTAGTTATCTACTTGCAACTTAGATGTTTTTCATAAAGCCAAATACTAAAAAAGAGTCAAAGTAATTTTATTATACTGATAAAATTTAATTTTATTTTTAACTTTCAAAAATAATTGATTTCTATGGACTAAATCAAAATTGCATGCGATTATTGTCAGGTGTCAGCTATGGCTACTTAATCACTGACTTTCTCTCTTTACGTCCCAACCTCTTCCATAACCTCATGCAAGTACTTTCAAAGCAAACTTAATCTTGTCATCTCGGATTATCTTCAGAATTCAAGTACAAAATTAATACATATTAATTATTTTTAGGGGAAGTCTATTGTTATAACTCAAGGCTCATGTTCATTTATTACAATATAAGGCTTAATTAATCCTTGAAATAGAGGTGACCCAAGTAATTTACATTTCACGTTATCCTGAGAAATCTGTGTTTAAACTGGACCACAAAATATTGCATAGCCACCTCTGATAACTTAGATTCAGGAAAGAATTTCAGGAAAAGTTCGTTCAGGAAGGATAAAATTTACAACTCAACAGGGGGAAAAGAAGTGTTGCCTACCAGTTTTATGATTTATGTTTTTCTAAATCAGTTTTTTCATTTCAAAGCCTATGAGCATCAAGTGTCTTTCATTTTAAATGTCCATAAAGTATTTAGCTTTATAAAATGATTTGATGATGCTTACAATTTATAGCTTTCATTCCAAAAAGAAAATCTAAAAGAGCAGAGCCACAACAGTGGGTGGTTCTACTGCACAGACATGTAATATTCAGAAACAAATTCATCCCATGTGAGTCAATCCTCTATATACTAAAAATTCTAGGAGATCCTTTTCTATGCTATATAGATTTCAAATATACAAAGTACCATAAACCTGATCAGAATGTCTGATCCTGGTTCCCCCAAATCTTCTCTTTGAACTATTGTCTTAATCTCCATGTAGAATCAAATATTCCCTCCCTCTGCTGTGCACCCACCTTGAACACATTATGCACTCATTATTTTCAGTTCTGTTTCCCTCCGCTAGACTTTTGGTCCCTTGATGGCCAGTATCATGTTCTATAGGTCACTGGGTTCCCATTTCCTAGCACGGAGCCTGGNTATAAAATGATTTGATGATGCTTACAATTTATAGCTTTCATTCCAAAAAGAAAATCTAAAAGAGCAGAGCCACAACAGTGGGTGGTTCTACTGCACAGACATGTAATATTCAGAAACAAATTCATCCCATGTGAGTCAATCCTCTATATACTAAAAATTCTAGGAGATCCTTTTCTATGCTATATAGATTTCAAATATACAAAGTACCATAAACCTGATCAGAATGTCTGATCCTGGTTCCCCCAAATCTTCTCTTTGAACTATTGTCTTAATCTCCATGTAGAATCAAATATTCCCTCCCTCTGCTGTGCACCCACCTTGAACACATTATGCACTCATTATTTTCAGTTCTGTTTCCCTCCGCTAGACTTTTGGTCCCTTGATGGCCAGTATCATGTTCTATAGGTCACTGGGTTCCCATTTCCTAGCACGGAGCCTGGCATATAACAGGAACTTGATATATCTTAAGTGAGAAAGTGAAAATTCACATTTAGACCGTATCCTAAGAGCTTCCAATGAATCTAAGTATTTTGTATAGCTAATTATGTATCTTAACACTATTAGGGAAATTAGAATCTTATATATGGAAGTAACTTTTCACATGGCTGGCATGAATTTACATACATCTATATGCAAACACACGAAGCATGACACATGAAGTAACATACATGAATCTATATTGGGATCAGCAAACTACATCTTACATGCCAAACCTACCCCTTGGCCTGTTATGTATAGCCTGTAAGCTAAGAATGATCTTACATTTTTAAATAGTTGAAAAATATCAAAGAGGAACAATATTTTGAGATATATGAAAATTCTATGAATTTCAAATTTCAGTGTTCACAGATCAAGTTTTATTTGAATATGGTCAAGCTCAGTTGTTCAGATATTGTCTATGGCTGCTTTTGTGCAATGAAAGCAGAGCTGAGTTTCAACAGAGGCTGTATGGCCTGCAAAGCTGAAAATATTTACTATTTGACTATTTACAGAAAAAGTTTGTTGACCACTGATCTATATGCCAAGGTATGAATTTATTTACTCTATTTTTATTGACAGTTCTTCATTTTAACAATTTAACAAGTGACAAAGATTTGAAAGGAAAATCTAGGTTCCAATGTAAATCTGCAGATGTTATTATATAATTAGGATTAAGGTGATGAACTCTTATAAATTAAGAAGTAATATAATATATTTATACAGCACCAAGGTAGTATGATGGGATATTAAGGTGATACTATTGGTAGTCATAAAGACTATTAAAATTATCTTTTTGAAAATCTAGAGTTAATGGAAATATTTTGAAAAGCCACTAAATTAGCTTTTGCCTTTTGTTTTATTATAATAATTGTACAAGGTAATCTAATTCCATCAGTAAAATCCAGAATTATAAATAAAATAGTTTACGCTCAATGGAAAATGTGCACCACATGCTTAGCTATGTTACAAATACATGGCATAAAGAATCATTAAAATTCTATTTCATATCATTATGCCACCAAGATATAATAAACTATATTATGTAATTAAAATGTATAAATAAATTATATTGTCATTAATGATATATACAAATAAATTAAATTTATAAAGTATACATATACAACTAAATAAAATTATATTATCATTAATAAAATATACTTAACATTTAATTACTAAAAGTTTTTCTCTGTGTCCAATTTACATGTTTTAAATGAAGAAAATGTATTATTTCACCAAACACTGGACAGTCTTTTAACACACTGCATGTTACCATTTTCCCTAAAAACTGTTGCCTAATTATTAATGAATTATTAATTAAGGAAAAGGCATTATACTGATTTGTGTGTGTGCATGCTCAGTCGTGTCTGACTCTTTGCAACCCCATGGACTGTAGCCCACCAGGCTCCTCTGTCCATGAAATTTTCCAGGCAAGAATACTGAAGTGGGTTCTATTTCCTCCTCCAGATTTTCACAACCCAGGTATCGAACCCTGTGTCCTGTGTCTCCCGCACTGACAGGCGGATTCTTTACCACTGAGCCAGCTGGGAAGCTGGTTTATATTACCAAAAATTTACATACATTATATAATTTAAAACAAAAGCCTTGCCAGTGAAGTATTACTAGCTTCCTTTTATAGAAAAGAATTAAAACTCAGAGAGGTTTAGTAACTTGTCTAAGAAGACACAGCTGGTAAATACATTACCATGTTTCACATCCATTGTCCTCCTGACACAGAAATCCTTGTTTTTACCATATGGTCACACAACTCTTAAACATTAATACAAAGAATCAGGAAAACTTGATGTTTTACACTTAGAAAAATGTTTCTGTTGGAAATTAGATGTAAATTACTAAATATTGATTCTATATATTCACTATTGTAAAGCTGTGTGTGTTAATCGTTTAGAATAGAATAACAGCTAAGTACGATTTTAAAATCTTGAAAAAAAACATCAAAATTAGAATATTTTGTTACATGATAATTTAATGAAATTTAAATTTCAGAGCTGATAAATTAAGTTTTATTGGAACCTGACCACTCTTGTTCATTTTTGTAGTGCCTATGGCTACTTCTGAGGTCCAATGATAGAGGTGCATATGAGACAGAGACAGCATAGTCTACAAAGCCGAAAACATTTCCTGTCTGGCTCTTTACAGGAAAAAACCCTTGAGTTATTATTAAGAGGAACTGAATTCTGCCAACATATTTTTACATATGAAAAGTATCTTTTAAGTGTGGAATTGAAAAAAAAGAAACTAAAATTATAAAAATTTAAATAATGAGCATAACGGAATTCTCTTCATTCACTGATCATATATCTAGTTCAATCTACATACAGCAAGGTCCAGGCAAACTGTGGCTATTCCAGCTTCTTGCTTGTTATGCACATTTCTAACACATCCTGCGCTCTTCTTTTTAATCCAAGAATTGGGTGATTCCACAGAAGCTTTATATGGTTTTAATTTTTAAGTTTTGATAGTTTAACCTTGGGTTTTGGAGAAAGTGTATTATATTGGTGGTGGTTAAGTCACTAAGTCATGTCTGACTCTTTGTGACGCTATGGACTGCAGCCCATTAAGCTTCCTCTGTCCATGGGATTCCCCAGGCAAGAGTATGATGCCAGAATAGAATGCCACTTCCTTCTCCAGGGGATCTTCCTGATCCAGGGATCAAACATGTCTCTTACATTGCAGGCAGATTCTTTACCCACTGAGCCACCAGAGAAATCCATATTTGTATCATATATATGTAAAAAAAGGACTGTAGCTAACATCTATAGTTCAAAACATCTTAAGAGACAACTTATAAGTTAAAAAATATAGCTTTCATTACTGGTAATTTTTTAAATGGTAAGTTTTAAAAGTTAATATTACTTTAAGCATTTTAATCGTAATGTTTATTAAAGTCTCAGTTCAGTTCAGTCGCTCAGTCATGTCCGACTCTTTGCGACCCCATGAATCGCAGCACGCCAGGCCTCCCTGTCCTTATTAAAGTCTACAAAATAGAAAATATCTTTCTGCCATGCTATGAATTTAATTTATGAAAGTCTATAGGCTTGCCAGGTGGCTCTGTGGGTAAAGAATCCTCCTGCAATGCAGGAAACGCAGGAGACATAGGTTTGGTCCCTGGGTCGGGAAGATCCCCTGGTGGAGGAAATGGCAACCCATTCCAGTATTCTTGCCTGGAGCATCCCATGGACAGAGGAGCCTGGAGGGCTACAGTCCACAGGGTCTCAAAGAGTCGGACACCACTGAGGCAACTGAACAAACACACTCATAGGCTATGGAGACTGAATTTATACATAGGCACAATCTGCTTCAACTGCTCCCATTAATGCAACAGTTGTGCTGAATTCTTACTATTTAATAAATGGATAAGTAGTTAGAAAAGTAATAGATGCAGCCATTTGTGCAAAATTATGAAAAACCTAAGAAAAGAACACCACTGATCCAAGATTAGAATGCTCGTTGATATAAAAAACATAGCCAACTGTTATCAATAAACAACTAAAAGCTCTCTTCATGTCTCCTTTTCTTTTTATAAGCACTGAATACAGAAAAGGGAGTGCAAACAGAAATAGCAACAGGAAGCAAACCAGAAGGGCAAATCCACACATCCAAACACATGCAGTGTACCATCATCTCTCATACTTGTTGCGGAGGAGGGGGTGTTGCAACTCAGCAACCAGTCTGCAGTGTTTAAAACAGTCATGTTGTCCCCTGAGAACAGGAACAGCACAGGGGTTCATTGTCGGAATGCCTGCTCAGTGTACGAGGACAGTCATCGGTTGCACTGATGCTTGTACTGCTTTCTGGCCCTCTTGCCAAAATTACAACTGCATGGCATGATTTTTACACTTTAGTTTATCAGGTCTGTTTAGTTTAATTAAATATATATATAACAATGATTAGTGATCTTCAAGGTCTGATTTCAGAGTGCATGGGGTTTTAAAAAATCTATTATTTACATCCAAGTTAAGGTTTGAATATAAATGTTCTTACTCCACAAGTTATCACTAAGCAACCTTATAATTTTGCAATCCTACAATTAATTAGCTGAAATTATAGATGCATGTTTAGAGACGGATAAACACTATAAACAGGGAAAATGTTAATTTACAAAGGGTTTTGGGTAAAAAAATTATTAAATACAGGCAAGTTGCAATCCACACAACTCTACAAAGAAAATTTTAGAGTTCACAGTTATTCTAAAATAAGTGTAAAGAGGTGTATAAATTTCATAAATTTAAAAGAAAATATGATGTGGCAAATGCTTTGCTAATAATATCTAATAACATGAATAGCTTATAAATTAAAATAATTTTCAAATAATTTTTCACTCATTAATGAAAACAACTAAATCTACAAAACTTCAAAAGAACTGTGAATAATTTAAAATGCAGTTTATATATGTGTATATATGTGCATATATATGTATAGTGTTAGTCACTCAGTTGTGTTCATTTCTTTGCAACCCTGTGGACTGTAGCTGCCAGCCTCCTCTGTCCATTGTGATTCTCCAGGCAAGAAGACTAGAGTGGATTGCCATTCTCTTTTCCAGAGGATCTTCCCCATCCAGGGAACAAATCCGGGTCTCCTGCATTGCAGGCAGATTCTTTACCATCTGAGCCACCAGCTGCTGCTGCTGCTGCTAAGTTGCTTCAGTCGTGTCCGACTCTGTGCAACCCCATAGACAGCAGCCCACCAGACTCTGCCTTTGGGATTCTCTAGGCAAGAACACTGGAGTGGGTTGCCATTTCCTTCTCCAATGCATGGAAGTGAAAAGTGAAAGTGAATTCGCTCAGTCGTGTCAGACTATTTGCAACCCCATGGACTGCAGCCTACCAGGCTCTTCTGTCCATGGGATTTTCCAGGCAAGAGTACTGGAGTGGGAGCCACCAGGGAAGTCCATATATATGTAAAAGTGAAGTTGCTCAGTCGTGTCCGACTCTGCGACCCCATGGACTATAGCCTACCACGCTCCTCTGTCCATGGGATTTTCCAGGCAAGAGTACTGGAGTGGGTTGCCATTTCCTTCTCCAGAGGATCTTCCCAATCCAGGGACTGAACCTGGGTCTCCCGCATTGTAGGCAGATGCTTTACCAGCTGAGCCACCAGCGAAGTCCATATATATATATATGTATAGGCTTTCTAAATATATATATATATATATATTCTGATGCAAATATCAGATCATATTTTCTTACAAGTTGAATGTATTTTATAATAGCAATAAGGTGGAATATTTTAAACAGTTGCTATTTTTGCTATATGCTGTGACATAATTATAAGCTAATCAAATGAGATATCTGGAAAAAATTTCAATTTCTATTCTAAATACATGTTAGGTATTTCTCTCTTTGAAAATAAAATGCAGCAGATATGGACATTTTTCTATTTCTAAAATCATTTTTAAGAAAAATTTTGGGGCAGCCTTTCTCTTAAAATTCAAAATAAACCCCAAACTAGCATAATTTCTGTTTTTTTTGTGGGGGGGTGTTAAGATCAGAGCGTAAACCCTTTGGACACATTTTATACATTTAAAAAAATATTTACAAGGGCAAATACAAAAGAAAGCCTTGCTAAAAGCCTTTAAAATGTTGCTCAAGGCTGTCTACTCTTTCTGGATATTTCCAGTTATAGAGGAGGAGCAAAAATATCAAGAAAATGAACAGAACAACAAATAATCCACTAAGTATATAATACTCTGATGTTATTGCTAATGAGATATTTACTTACTAGCATACCTCTACCATGTAAAATTACAACAAACATTGCAATGTGATTCGGGGTATCTTCAGGGTTGTACACTTACCTCCTGTCCCATTTGTGGTAACCGAAGTGCTGCTGAGATTAGTTTTCTCCAATTTGGAGCTTCCAGGAGTATCACCACCTCCAACAAGAGGATGAGGACTTGCTAGGTCCTGCATTTCCATAGACCTATTAGAGAGAAATTTGAAAATTTCAGCAATGATTTCTTAATAAACTACCTAAATCACTCTACTGAGCATGCATGTGATCTCACAATAATAGGAATTGAAACCTATAGCTAAAAATTTTTGGTTAACTAGGTGAACATGGCAGTCCATCAAAAATTAATAAATAAGTAAAGCTTCCATGAAAGATTCGTTGGTTATTTGTAATAACTGGAAAAAAAAACAACTCATGTCTACAGGAAGAAATGAAGAGTGACAGAAAGGAAAATTTAAGTAAATACAAAATATTATCTTATGTTTCTCTTAATTCATGAAAGAGTGAACTGTCCAATTGATAACAGAAGATAAATGTAAAATATATGACAACTACAGCATAAAAAATAGCTGCCAGGAGTGGGACTGGGCAGAGATGAACAGCGGAGCATAGAGAATTTTCAGAACAGTGAAAATAACTCTATGATATTTTAATGACAGATATTGTGTCATTATACAATATTCAAACCCACTGAATGTACAAAACCAAGAGTTAACCCCAAGGTAAACTATGTACAGTGTAGGTTCATCCTTGGTAACAAATGCACCATCCTGGAGAGTGAGGCTGGAATGGTAACAGGAGAGGTTACACATGTGTAGGGTAAGAAGTAGATAGGACATCTTTGTACCTACTTCTCAATTTTGCTATAAATGTTAAACTGCTCTAAAAAATAAAGTCTTAGGAAAAATCAGATCAAAGTTTTTGGTATGCAAATAAAGCTGTGATTAATGAGAAATGGTTGGTGGTAGCTTAGTAGCTAAGTCATGTCTGACTCTTGTCACTCATGGACACAGGAGCCAGACGGAGGAGTCCATGGGATTCTCCAGGCAAGAATAGTGGAGTGGGGTGCCATTTCCTTCTCCATTAGTGAGAAATATATACATTTTAATGGTTACATAAGAAAAGCAGAAGGATTTAAAATCTGATTCTAAGAACGATCTTCCCACCTTAAGAAAACTGAAAGAAAAGCAGTTGAACCCAAAGTAAGTAGAAGAAGGGAAACAATAAAAAGCAAAAATCGCTGAAACAAAATCTATGAACAATATAGACAACTTACAAATCCAGAGTTTGATCATTAGAGATACTAAAGATATTAAAAATGGTAAGAATATTAAAAACAACATTATACCAAATAATTCAATAATTTAGATAAAATCAGACTTTCTAAAAAGAACACAAACTATAAAAACTGCTAACAACTTTTAAAAGCTGTCCTATACCAAATTAAACTACAATTAAGTTGAATACATAATTAAACACTTGAAAATATCTCCAGGGCCAAATGATTTCATTAGTGAATACTAGCAGACATTTAAGGAAAAATAACAATATTTTTTAAATTCTTTTGGAAAAAGTAGGAGTAACACTTTTTACTCTATTGCATGTGACCAGAATTACTCTGATCCAAAATATGCCAAAGGCAATGCCAAGAAAAGAAAATTATGGATCTATATTTTTCATGATCATAGATGAAAATATAGTTTTGACGTATTTAACATATTATTAAATAAAATCCAGTACTAAAAAGAATAATATATGACGACCAGGTATGTTTAATCCTAAGAATTCAAACTGAGTTAATACCTGAAAATCAAAAAATGCAATTCAATATATTAACAGAATATGTTTTCAATGGGTATAAAAACCATTTCATAATATTCATCATCCATTCATATAACTCTCAGCAAACTAGGAAAAGAAGCATTTTCCTCCCATATGATAAAGATTATTCTTGAAAAATCTACATCTTTTATTATATTTAATGATGAAATACTGAGTTACTTCTCACAGGTTCACTAATGATGAACCTGTGTTTCATGCAGCTTCTGCATCACAGGCAGATTCTTTATTGCTTAGCCACCTGGGAAGCCAATATATTTTGTATATGCATATAATTATGAATTATATCTATAATATCGTATGTATTACTTATAGAAAAGATATGAAAAGGCAAAGATATCTTTTTGCCACTTCAACACAACTTAATCAGCACTCTTTGTCAGTGGGAGAAAATAAGAATGAATAAATAAAAGGAGTAAAGCTTAGAAAAGTAAAAAATGTTAATTCACAGAGCACATAACTGTTCATGTAAAAAATTCTGAGAAATCCATTAAAGAAAAACAAAACCCTATTAGAACTAATGAGTGAATTTATCAAAATTATAGGTACAAGGGTGATACTAATGCTAAATAAAAATATAGACCAAAAATGTCTGAAACTTCAATGTCTCTCTAGTTCACATATTGAACTATCAAAACAGGAGGTTGGAAGCTGGGCTATTCACAGTCTCTCTTCAGCTCAACTCAACTCCAAGAGGAATCTGAATGCTCAGACCCTCATTTTCACTGCAAGCCAGAGCAAAGATTTAGACTTTTTGAGAAATATAACAAAACAAATACCATACTTCAGTCTCTACTGGCTTTTTGGACATAATCTTCAGAAAATTATAAATACATAATATTCAGAATACTATAAATATTTTGTACATCATGTTCAGAATGACTTCTTGAGTCATAACAAGAAGCAGGACTATAGTACACATAACAGAGATAAAACTCAGTAAAAAGAGGTAGACTTGCAAGTGACTTAGGTTTTGGAATGCACAAACAAGGATTTAAAAACTACTTTATATGTATAAAAATTATAGGAAAAGATATGCACACAAGGTATATACATATATATATGCCATGTATATAAACACATATATGCATGAATACATATGTGTCATATATATTTTATGTGCATGCGTGCATGCTAAGTCACTTCAGCTGTGTCTGACTCTTTGTGACCCTATGGACTATAGCCCACCAGGCTCCTCTCTCCATGGGATTCTCCAAGCAAGAATACTAGAGTGATTGCCATGCCCTCCAGGGATCTTCCTGATCCAGGGACAGAACCTGTGTTTCATGCAGCTTCTGCATCACAGGTGGATTCTTTACTGCTGAGCCACCTGGGTAGCCCATATATTTTCTATATGCATATAATTATGAATTATATCTATAATATCATATTTATTATATCTACATATTGCTTATAGAAAAGATATGAAAACATCAAGAAATACCCAAATGAAGATCTAGAATTAAAATTATAAAATAGAAAATAAATAAATATTAAATTAAAACATAGTCTTTGGATGGACTTATAAAGATACTGCAAAAGAAATCAGTAAACCTGAAACTGAGCCAGTAGAAATTATCCAAACTGAAGCAGAGAGGGAAAAAAGAAAGTGAAGAAAAACTAAAAAGCCTCTTGATGAGGTGAATGAGAAAAATAAAAAAGCTGGCTTAAAACTCAATATTCAAAAAACTAAGATCATGGCATCTGGTCCCATCACTTCATGGCAAATAAATGGGGAAAAAGTGGAAACAGTGGCAGACTTTATTTTCTTGGGTTCTGAAATCACTGCAGATGATGACTGCATCCATGAAATTAAGACACTTGCTCCTTAAAAGAAAGGCTATAACAAACCTAGATAGTGTATTAAAAAGCAGAGACATCACTTTGCCAACAAAGGTCCGTCTAGTCAAAGCTATGGTTCTTCCAGTAGTCACGTATGGATGTGAGAATTGAACTATAAAGAAAGCTGAGCACCAAAGAATTGATTTTTTCGAATTGTGGTGTTGGAGAAGACTCTTGAGGGTCCCTTGGACAGCAAGGAGATCAAACCAGTCAATCCTAAAGGAAATCAGTCCTGAATATTCATTAGAAGCACGGATGCTGAAGCTGAACTCAGATACTTTGGCTACCTGATACAAAGAGCGGACTCACTGGAAACGATCCAGATGCAGGGAAAGTTTGAGGGCAGGAAAAGTAGGGGCAACAGAGGATGAAATGGTTGGATGGCATCACTGACTCAATGGAAATGAGTTTAAGCAAATTCTGTCAGACAGTGAAGGAAAGACAGGAAGCCTGGCGTGCTGCAGTCCAGGGGGTCGCAAAGAGTCCGAGACAACTTCCGAGACAACTTAGCAACTAAATAACAACAAAAAATAAGTAACTTGTGGGATATTATCAGAAAGCAAAGAAGGGAATGAAATAGAATAAATAATGGCCAAATTTGATAATAAACAGCCACCCATAAAACCTTGAAACACAATAAATAAGAAAAAGAAACCTTCAGTACATTAAAGTCAAATTCTTAAGATAAAGGGAAAGCTTCATAGCAACCAGATAAAAAAGACACAGAGGAGAAGAGAATAGTGGGAACCCCCAAAAGTATCACAGGTCTCACATTCCTGATAATGGGCTTCATTATAGTAAACAACTAATGCTTGTGATTTTATTTTCTGTGAATGAAACCAACATAAAGATTTTTTTTAATTAATTAATTTTAATTGGAGGATAATTACTTTTCAATATTGTGATGGTTTTGCCATTTTTCAGCATGGATTGGCCATAGATATATATGTGACCCCCATCCTGAAGCCTCCTCCCAGCAAATGAATGATTGCTTATAATGTGCAAAGTACTGTCTCAGGTGTTAGGATTGCTAAGTGGAGAAACTGTGGTCCTACCCTCAAGAAATTTATGATATAAATTTAAACCTATTTCTAAATGAAAAGCAGTTCCTGTGCATATAAAACAACAGTATTTTAAGAGCCCACTGAGTGGAACAGACAAAAATCAGTGTGAAGTTAGAGAGTCTGGAAAATTTTCTCAGAACTTGTTAGCTGGGTTTTGATGAATTCAAAGTGGGGGTTCTAGGGTGAGCATCTGGTCAGTGGTATTACTGAAGCTGCAAGGTAGTGTGGTGGCTGACAGCCAGTGTGAACGGCATGAAAGCAGAAGCGAGGAAAATCAGTCAGGAATGAAAGGATGAAGCCCACATCATAGGGAGGAGCAGGAATACGTCCCTCCTGCAAAGCAAAGCAAAAATTGCCTTTGTATCTTACATTCCAGTTTCCAGGAATCCAAAATGCAATTATCTGAATCTTTACAGTAAGTCCCCTTTGCTTGAATTCATTTTCATGGGTTTGAGATATCTTACAACTAATAGAGCTTTTAGAGAACAAGCAGGCATTATTGCCATCAATTATACCGTAAGAGTATTCCTGTGCTTTCTTTGTATGTTAAACTTCAGATTCTTTTTAAGTCTAATTTGTTTAGAAGATAATATATAAAATATAAAGTTTACCTTAGAGTTCAACAGCATAAAATTGACTACAGGCTATTTTTACTGAGCACATACTGTAAGACACACCCTATGCTTGGTACTTCAAAAATACCCTCTCTGTTAATCTTTACATTAACACACTGATGTGCGTATTATATTCCATATTTATAGATAAAGACACTGAGGCTCAATAAGGATGTACAGCATGCCCAAGACCTTGTGGATAGAAAGTAGCAGCAGTAAAATTGGAACTCAAGTCTATTTGATGCCAGAGCCCAGGTACTTCCTCTGGCATTGTATGTTTCCCACTTTTTTTTAAAGTGATTTTAACTCTTTCACATTGTGAAACCACTATCAGGAATGCATATTTCTCCAATGAAACATTTTGAATGGTTTTCAAGAGTTATTAAACTCAATATAAGCATCCACTCTGCCAAATCTACATTACCATATTTAAAGGTAATCCCTTTTTAAAAAGTACAGAGAACTATATTCAATATCCTGTTGTAAACCACAATGGAAAGGAATTTTTAAGAGAATGTATATATGTATGTATAAAGGTACCCCCTTTTTCCTTCCAAGATACCATTTTCTACCCATGTCATAATGCCACGTGACTACTAGCATCTTTCTGGACAATGGGGGAAAAAAAAGAACAATAAAACCAAACGCTTTTAAAAAAAAAAAAAAAAGAAAAGAAGACTTGCCTATCACATGAAGCTGTCTTCTTGGTTCTTGTCTGTATTATCTTTATCTGTAGCATAGGTAGAATTTCTTTCTAGCAGACTTAAACATTCTCTTCAAAATCCAAGAAGAGTATGCTTTATATTTGTGCATTTAGAGTTTAGTGTAACTCAGAAACCATGATTCCTTCTGCACAGACCCTAGTAATGAGTCATAGCCTATTTGTTTATAGGCTGAGATTCCATCAGTTCTTCATGACCCAAGAAATGCAAAAGCATCCTAGACTTTCAAAGGCATTCCCTCTCATGACAGCTTTTCTCTTGCACAAAGTGGACAGCATGTATGCAGGGCTCTGTGTCCAATGCTTTCAAGCTTAAATGTTTTAAATGTTAAACAAACTTTCTCATTCTCCTTTGCTGAAAAAAGGCTTCCCTGATAGCTCAGATGGTAAAGAATCTGCCTGCAATGCTAGAGACCTGGGTTCAATATCTGGGTTGGGAAGATCTCCTGGAGAGGAAACAGTTACCCACTCCAGCATTCCCACCAGGAAAATTCCATGGACTGTATAGTCCATGGGGTTGCAAAGAGTCAGACATGACTGAATGACTTACACTTCACTGCTGAAAATGTTGTTCAGTTGCCCAGTTGTGTCCTATTCTTTGTGATCCCATGAACTGTAGCCCACCAGGCTCCTCTGTCCATGGGGATTCTCCATATGGAGAATACTGGAGTAGGTTGCCATGCCCTTTTCCAGGGAATCTTCCCAACCCAGGGATCGAATCCAGGTCTCCCGATTGCAGGCGGATCCTTTACCAACTGAGCCAGCAGGAAAGCCCTCACCATCTCCCAGAGTTTGCCCAAGTTCATGTTCATTTCGTCGGTGATGCTGTCCAGGTGTCTCATTCTCTGATATCCTTTTCTCTTTCTGCCTTCTAGCTTTTCCAACATCAGGGACTTTGCCAATGAGTCGTCTGTTCACATCATATAACCAAAATACTGTAGTTTCAGCTTCAGTATCAGTCCTTCCAGTGAATATTCAGGGTTGACCCTCCCTTAGCATTGGCTGGTTTGATCTCCTTGCTGTCCAGTGGACTTTCAGGAGTCTTCTCCAGCACCACAGTTCAAAGGCATCAATTCTTTGGCATTGTGCCTTCTTTACAGTCCAGCTCTCACAACCATATGTAACCAATGGGAAGACCTTAGCCTTGACCATGCAGACCTTTGTTGGCAGAGTAACGTCTCTGCTTTTCAACACACTGTCTCGGTTTGTCATTGCTTTCCTGCCAAGACGCAATCGTCTTTTCATCTCAGGGCTGCAGTCACCATCTGCAGTGATTTTGGAGCCTAAGAAGAGGAATTCTGTCACTACGTCCACCTTTTCCCCTTCTATGTGCCATGAAGTAATGGGGCCAGATGCTATGGTCTTAGTTTTTTTATATATTTAGTCTTAGGCTGGCTCTTTCACTCTCCTCCTTCACTCTCATCAACAAGTTCTTTAGTTCCTCTTCACTTTCTGCCTTTAGAGTTGTCTCATCTGCATATCTGAGATGGCTGATGTTTCTTCCACCTATATTGACTACGGCTTGTAACTCATCCAGCCTGGCATTTCTCATGATGTGCTCAGCATATAGGTTAAACAGACAGGGTGACAGAAGACAGCCCTGTTGTACTCCTTTCTCAATCTTGAACCAATCAGTTGTTCCATACAGGATTCTAGCTGTTGCTTCTTGACCTGCATACAGGTTTCTCAGGAGAGAAATAAGATGGTCTGGTATTCCCATCTCTCTAAGAGCTTTCCACAGTTTGTCATGATCCACACATTCAAAGGTTCTAGCATAGTCAATCAAACAGGGATTGATGTTTTTCTGAAATGTCCTTGCTTTCTCTATAATCCAGCAAATATTGGCCATTTGATTTCTAGTTCTTCTTCCTTTTCTAAACCTAGTTTGGACAATCTGGAAGCTCTTGGTTTGCGCAATGCTGAAGCCTAGCATGCAAGATCTTAAGCATGACCTTACTAGCATGGGAGATAAGTGTAATTGTCCAATAGCTAGCACATTCTTTGGCACTATCCTTCTTGGGAATTGGGATGAGCACTGACCTTTTCCAGTCCTGTGGCCACTGCTAGGTCTTCCAGATTTGTTGACATAATGAATGCAAAACCTTGATGGCATCATCCTTTAGGGATCTGAATAGTTTTGCTGGAATTTCATTGCATCCTCTAGCTTTAAGAGCAGTGCTTCTTAAGGCCCACTTGACTTCACACTCCAGAATATCTGGCCCTGGGTTACTAACCAGACGATAGAAGTAATCTGGTTTATTAAGATCTTTTTACAGTTCTTCCATGTATTCTTTCCATCTCATCTTGATCTCTTCAGTATCTAATAGGTCTCTACCATTTTATCCTTTATTGTGCCCATCTTTGGGCAGAATGCTCCCTTGATGTTTCCAGTTTTCCTGAAAAGATCCTTAGTCTTTCCCTTTTTGTTGTTTTCTTTTATTATTAAGCACTGCTCATTGAAGAAGGCCTTCTTGTCTCTCCTAGCTATTCTTTGGAACTCTGCATTTCATTGGATATATCTTTCCCTCCCTCCTTTGCTTTTTGATTCTCTTTGTTCTTCTGCTATTTGTAAAGCTTCCTCAGACAACCATTTTGCCTCTTGCTTTTCATTTTCTTTGGGATGGTTTTGTTCACCGTCTCCTGTACAGTATTACAGACCTCTGTCCATAGTTCTTCAGGCACATTGTTAACTAGATCTAGTCCCTTGAATCTATTTGTTACCTCTACTGTGAAGTCATACAGGGTTTGATTTAAGTCATACCTGACTGGCCTAGTGTTTTTCCCAGTTTTCTTTAGTCTGAGCCTGAATTTTTCTATGAGAAGCTGATGACTGAGTCACAGTCAGCTCCAGATCTCGTTTATGCTGACTGTATACAGCTTCTCCATCTTCGGCTACAAAGAATGTAATTGACTTGATTTTCATATTGAAAAAATGAAAAAATAGGAATAACAAAATCAGCTTCTGTTTTAATGAGATTGTAGGTTAGCACAGGGGGTATTTTCTATTCATTGCTTTTCCTTCTATACTTAGAATTGTGCTGGATACATAGTAAGTGCTAAGGATGAATAATGAAATAAGATGAAATGATTTGAATTACTTGGAGTCAAGTGAACTCTAGTTTAGCAAACACTGCTTGAGCATCCAGCAAGTTCTGGATATATCTAGGGGACATATCTAGGAATCCAAAAGTATCTTTTGAGAGTTTGGAGGCCACTGGGAGAGAAAGCAAATGGGTGAAGGGAGATGGGAGTTAGCAGGGTGATGTCAATGTGTATGGAAGTTTTCATATCTGCATGTGCAATGTCAGAGCTCTCAAATGAGTGAAGGGTGTGTGTGCGTGTATATACACGTGTATGCATGCATGTGCAAGAGGGTGGGAAGGAAGGTGCTCTGCATGGATACAGAAAACCACTGTGCAAGAAAACAATATGATAAGGTCATTTGGTCAACCTAGATCAGATGGAAGTCATAGGCATGTGACTACTGGGTACCAACTCCCACTCTCTGGAAAAAAGCACTTTCGGCCATCTTAAACCAACACATTTCAGATAAGCCAAGAAACCCTTGTCCCAGGTGCAGCCCAGAGCCAGTTTCTCTCCTGGCAGTTAAGATGGAAACGTGAATGCTCTCTGCTACACACTGTCTATGTCACTGATGGGATGGCCAGACCATCTCAGAAGGATGCCTTCACTAGCCCACTTCAGCAAACATCATTAAAAATGGGCTCTGCTGAAGAGAAAAGGATATATGAGAGGAAGAAGACCCCTATCAACGAGGATCGGGGAAGTGGGCCATGAATAATGGGAGCTGTTCTTGCAATTTGCCAGTGATCTCGTGCCTGTCCCGGAGGCCTGAAGACTTGCAGTGCAAGTGACGTGTCTGCCAGAGTGACCTCAGGCCATGGAATAACAGCAAAGAAAGCCATGGACAAACTGTTCTCTGGACACTTTTACAGTCCTTCCTTTCCAGGGCTTCCTTACAGCTCTTCCTTACTTGAGTCCTGCAGCTCTGGCCCTTTCTTCACTATGACCCTAATAGATTATTCAGATAAAATATGGTCTCCCCCTAGCCATGAAATATGAGCAAATATTTATAAAATGTACCTCTAAAGTATTTCTCTAAATTTAGGTTTTCAGAACCCTCCTTCTTTACTCTGAAAACAAAGGAAAAACAAGCCCAGTGAATTCTCCAACCGTTATTTGAATAGTACAGGACTCGAGTTTCTGCTAGATTGGTTACAAACCATGGTTAGTGAAGCAGGAAATTATTTCCCTCTAGCAAGCAAAAGAATAAAGCCATAAGGCCACAATCAAAACATCTAATATCATTTATTACACCAAGAAATATACAGACCCTTTTTCTAAGGAAAAACTCTACCAATAAGAATCAAACATTTTACTAGATGAATAAATGAGGACTTTCCAATGCTAGAATATTGACCTTAAAAGAGTAACTGATTAGAATAACATAGAAAATAAAGATAGCTCTCTGTAAAAATGATGGAATTTCAGAGTCTCCAAGGACAGCCAATGTCCTTGAATGCAAACATACCATCATTTTATGCACAAGGCTATGAGTGTGGCGTTAAGGGGCTTGTACTACAAACTGAATGTGTATGTGCTCCGTTGTGTCTGATTCTTTGCATCCCATGGACTGTACCCTGCCAGTCTCCTCTGTCCATGGGATTTCCCAGGCAAGAATATTGGAGTAGGTTGCCAACCAGGGTTGCTCCCCAACCCACGCCATCTGTGTCTCCTGCATTGCAGGCAGATTCTTTATCCACTGAGCCACTGGGGAAGCCCCCATAGGCTGAAACCTGAGTTTTAAACTCCATCTCTATCATTTACCAGTCAGTGGAATTTATGCTCGAATATGGAGGTAATGATACCCCAGAGGGTGACTGAGTGACTTAAATAAGATCATACATGCAAAGTACATAGAAATAGAACCATGTATCTTCATGAAGGTTCAGTTCAGTTCAGTTCAGTTCAGTCACTCAGTTATGTCTGACTCTTTGCGACCCCATGAATTGCAGCATGCCAGGCCTCTCTGTCCATCACCAACTCCTGCAGTTTACTCAAACTCATGTCCATTG
>SJYA01001556.1:252993-274920 GCA_006410615.1 Neotragus moschatus | reverse complement strand
AAGTACTGGAGTTTCAGCTTTAGCATCATTCCCTCCAAAGAAATCCAGGTCTGATCTCCTTCAGAATGGACTGGTTGGATCTCTTTGCAGTCCAAGGGACTCTCAAGAGTCTTCTCCAACACCACAGTTCAAAAGCATCAATTCTCCGGTGCTCAGCTTTCTTCACAGTCCAACTCTCACATTCATACATGACCACTGGAAAAACCATAGCCTTGACTAGACAGACCTTTGTTGGCAAAGTAATGTCTCTGCTTTTCAATATTCTGTCTAAGTTGATTATAGCTTTCCTTCCAAGGAGTGAGTGTCATCTGCAGTGATTTTGGAGCCCATCACTGCCCTTCAAATATCAGAGAGGAATGTCCCAACTCAGAACCTTTAAATGTACAACATACAGCAAGAATAGTACAACAGTAACTCTGGACCTATCAAGGTAGCCTGAAGAGCACACGAGCTTTTTTATCAGAAACTTTATGGTATGAAAATACACTGAAACCCAGCCACACAATGGGTTTAATTAATCCCATTAATCCCACACAATGCTTTACAGCATTCTTTTCTCTCAGCCACAACACATGCAGCTGGCATTTGGAACCTAACTGAATAGCTTCTCATGTGTTCTTCTTAAATGCTAACGTGTTGGACTGAGTCCATTATTTCATCTTGTCCTGTTAGATTCCAATTTTGCTGTTCAAAGCACTCTTTCCTGTGCCATGACACCTAGAAACTTTCTTGGCATACATCTATTGCCAAATCACAATAAACATGTTGAACAGGCCAATGTTCAGGACAGTTCTTAAAGAGAGCACTAGAGTTATACTTTTAGAGATACATCACTGGGAAATAGCTATTGCGCTACTAGCAGTACTATTTTTCAAGCTTCCCAGGTGGCACTACTGGTAAAGAACCTGGCTGCTAATACAGGAGACATAATATATGTGGCTTTGATCCCTGGGTCAGGAAGATTCCTCGGAGGAGGACATGACAACCCACTCCAGTATTCTTGCCTGGAGAATCCCATGGACAGAGGAGCTTGATGACCTCCAGTCCATAGGGTTGAAGAGAATTGGACACAACTGAAGTGACTTAGCACATATTTAGAGGCTTTAAGACACACATTGTTGAATACCATGTGTTAAGCATAAAACAGGCTTCTGTTCCTCTTTTCTGGTATTGCGATCAGGTTATTTTTATACAGCTTTTGCTTGGAGAACTTAAGCTGGATTCTCATGATCACAGCCCGTTTTCTAATTATTTACATTTAGTTATCTAAAAATGTAATTTTATTTTTTGAGATTGATTTAGAACATTATTTTACTTTTTAATTTTCATTGACCTGTAGTTGATTTACAATGTAGTGTTAGCTTCAGGTGTACAGCAAAGGTGTATATGTACAGACACATGTATATTCTTTTTCAAGTTATTACAAAATAGAGTATATTTCCCTGTGCTACACAATAGGTCCTCATTGCTTCCATTTTATATATAGTAGTGTGTATATGCTAATATCAAATTCCTTATTTATCCCATTTATCTCTTCCCCTACCTTTCCCCTTTGGTAACCATAAGTATGTTTTCTATGTTTCTGTTTTGTAAATAAGTTCATTTTTATCACTGGTTTAAAACTTATTGCGTCATACAAGGAAACAAAGAAAAGTGACTTCTCTTAAGAAACCTGATGCTAAAATGCACACGAGGCATGTGCTTTATTAGATAACAATAAGGGAATCAGGAACAGGAATCTAAGTCTATGATCTACTACCTAGAAAAAGTTAATGGTTGTGTGTGTAGATGGTTTTCCAAATCTCTTCTCAGGTTTACAGGCCTCTCGAAATAACACTGCAAGTCTTCCACAGACAGGCATTCTGTACTCTCTCCCTTTCTATGCCAAGACATTCTGTATCTTTATGAGGTTACTCAACCCATTCACTTTGAATGCAAGGAAGTTANTCAATTTAGAAATGACTGCTGCCGGCTTAGCTATTCCTCTATTTACAAGTATCTATCAAAAAAAGAAGTGTACAGTATTCTAACCTGGAAATGCCAAAACTGTAAACTTTATAAAACCATAATTTTTCTTTAGATCCCAGACTATCTATTTGGTTAATCTGTTTATAGACTTATGCTGAGTTACTCAACTAACATTTCCCCAGTTAACCTGTCTAAAACATAAAGTACTCAGGCTGAATAAAACCTTAAGCTCATGTATCGGACTTCATACAATTTATCTGTGTACTTTCTTAGCAACTACTATATTTGAAATAGTTTGAGAATAAACATGGATTGTATATATTTATGTGCATGTANTGCTGAGTTACTCAACTAACATTTCCCCAGTTAACCTGTCTAAAACATAAAGTACTCAGGCTGAATAAAACCTTAAGCTCATGTATCGGACTTCATACAATTTATCTGTGTACTTTCTTAGCAACTACTATATTTGAAATAGTTTGAGAATAAACATGGATTGTATATATTTATGTGCATGTATATATATACACATATAATGCATGTGTGTATATGTATATCAGTTTACATTTCAGTGTTAAATGTCACAGTCAGGAAAAAAGTCCACAGTATAATGGCAGCAATAACTTTAATTTATTATGCATTTAAGAAAGATTCTTGAGCAATTATTGTATGCAAGGTGCTATGCTGGGATGTGTGGGAAGAAGAGATTCACAAGACGTCTCACAGTTTAGTATATGCATAACAAAGCCCAAAGCTCAGCCACAGCTGTCATATCCCCTTTGTGAAAAATATGAGCTGTTAGCCACCGCCCAGAGAGGCAGGCTCTTGTGAACACCTCTTGCTTACAGTCAACCAGGACATAAGACTCTACACATTGTTACTAGTTAGCACATAGGTTAACAATGTGTATTGCTTTCCCCCCAAATGCTGAAGGATGAAAACCTGAAGTGGGAAAACTGAAGATTACAAGCAAAACTAATGCCACAGTGCAGCACATCAGGTGAGCCGTCAAACACAGGAAAAGCAGTAAAGGCAAAACGAACATGGAACATCAGAAATGAGGACGTGGAGTATACATTCAAGCAGGAGTACTATGCAGTACAAACAACAAAAAAATAAAGTGACAGATTTGGTTTAAAGACCAGCCATGGCAGAAAAAAAAAATAATAACGGAATACTGCCTATATATTTTGGGCAATTAAAAAGGTTCCTGTAGAAAGATCCAGATTCTCATTCAAGAAATGTCTCAACTCAGCTCTTCACAGTACTTTGTGATTTGGGGCAAACATTTAACCTTTCAGAGCCTTGAAGTGAAAGTAAAAGTATTGGTCACTTAACTGTGTCCAGCTCTTTGTGGCCCCATGAACTGTAGCCCAGCAGGCTCTTCTGTCCATGAAATTCTTCAGCCAAGAATACTGGAGTGAATTGTCATTCCCTTCCCCAGGGAATCTTCCCAACCCAGGGACTGAACCTATGTCTCCTGCATTGCAGGCAGATTCTTTACCATCTGAGCCACGAGGGACGCCGCCAAGCATCTTGCAGCCTTATTTCTATCTATATGGTGGGAACAATACCTATTAGTATTATTGAAAAGATTAAAGGAACAAATTATTTCCTGGCTATTGTTTTGTTTTTACTAGTATGAATTAATATGGAGAAGGAAACGGCAACTACTCTAGTATCCTTGCCTAGGGAATCCTGTGGACAGAGGAATCTGGTGGGCTGCTGTCCACAGGGTCACATAGAATCGGACACAACTGAAGTGACTTAGCATGCATGCATGCATTGGAGAAGGAAATGGCAACCCACTCCCGTATTCTTGCCTGGAGAATCCCAGGGACAGAGGAGCCTGGTGGGCTGCCGTCTATGGGGTCGCACAGAGTCGGACACAACTGAAGCAACTTAGCAGCAGCAGCGGCAGTATGAATTAATATACACTTTACAGTGTATTTGTGATATGTATGTGCACATGCATACAGAGATAAATTCTTATTTACTCAACATTGCACGACATATATATTTTGTATACCATGTGCAAATGACTGTGCATTAACAAACTCATTCCAAGTCCCATGAGCTTGAAAAGAGGCCCACGTTTGCCTTTTATTTCTTGTTCCCGTTTACCTCACCCTAATCCTGACCCTCTCTATTTCAAGTATGCATCACAATACTGTCCAGACCTTACTGCTTCAACCACAATTACCAACCAATTAGAAGATCCACCTTCCTAAAAAATGGCACTCCTTCTCCTGTTTAGGTGCCACCTAGCTTACAGAGTGAAGTGGGAAGAGAACTGAAGGTTAATGTCTAGTCTTGGATCTTCCTTCCAAATACTGAGCAAATCACTTGACCTCTCTGACCTTCAGTTTACTCCTCTATCCCTTCCAACCCTAATGAATATTAGACTGTGTTATAGACTATTAAGACTAGTTATCATAACTTTAAATTTAATAGTCAAGTGACATATCAAAAGCCTCACTGTAAAAACTTACAGTCAAGACAACTGTCCCACTGTACACCTGACAGAATGGCTATTAATAAAGACAAGAAATAAGTATTGGTGAGGATGTGCCAAAAAGGGAACTAACTCTCCTGCACTGTTGGCAGAAATGTAAACTGGTATAGCCACTATGGAAGACAGTATGGAGGGTCCTCAAAAAATTAAAAAACAGAACTGCCATGACTTTGCAACTTCACTTCTGGGTATTTATCCAAAGAAAATGAAAATACTAATTTGAAAAGATACCTTAATGCTCACTACAGCATCATATACAATAGCCAAGATATGGAAGCAACCTAAGTATCTACTAAGGAATGAATGGATAAAGAAGATGTGGTATATACACACACATACACACACACACACACACACAGATGCATGCACGCACAATGGAATACTACTCAGCCAAGAAAAAGAACAAAATCTTGCCATCTGCAGTTACATGGATGGCTCTTGAGGGTATTAATCTAAGTGAAATAGATCAAACAAAAAAAATACTGTATGATTTCACTTTTATGTGGGGTCTAAAAAGCAAAACAAATGAAGAAACAAACAACATAACCAGACCCATACATAGATAGAGAGACCAGACTGGTGTTTACCAGAGGAAAAGGGGGTTGCAAGGTGGATGTAATGGGTGTAGGCAGCAGGTGTTAAACATAGTCCCATAACTGCCCTGGTACTCACAGTGCTATAACCATAATCAGCTGGCCCCACCATCTCTACTCATTTTTGTGAAAGTAGGTTGGATGCTGTGAGAGAGATGGTACTTTGCCCTACTTTGCCATTCATGTGTGAGGCCTGGTATTTAAGTAGAGGGACACAGAACACAATTCATGGTTACCAAAGAGGAAAGGAAGAGGAGGGGTAAATTAGTGGTTTGGGATTAAAATATATATACTACTACATATAAAGCAGATAACCAACAAGGACCTATTATATAGCATAGGGAACTATACTCAATTATCTTGTAATAACCTATAATGAAAAAGAATGTAAAAATATATATATNATTCATGGTTACCAAAGAGGAAAGGAAGAGGAGGGGTAAATTAGTGGTTTGGGATTAAAATATATATACTACTACATATAAAGCAGATAACCAACAAGGACCTATTATATAGCATAGGGAACTATACTCAATTATCTTGTAATAACCTATAATGAAAAAGAATGTAAAAATATATATATATGTATGTAAAAAGTGGACTTTCAGCTGTTAAAGAATCTGCCTGCAATGCTGGAGACCCTGGTTCAATTCCTGGGTAGGGAAGATCCCTGGAGAAGGGATAGGGTACTGACTCCAGTATTCTTGGGCTTCCTTGTGGCTCAGATAGTAAAGAATCCACCTGTAATGCGGGAGACCTGGGTTCAGTCCTTTGGATGAGAAGATCTCCTGGAGGAGGACATGGCAACTCACTCTAACATTCTTGCCTGGAGAATCCCCATGGACAGAGGAGCCTGGTGGGCTACAGTTCATGGGGTCATGAAGAGTCGGACATGACTGAACGACTAAGCACACAGCATAGGTAAAAAGAAAATATATAGAGAGATAGATAGATAAAGTTATATATATGTAGATACATGAAACTGAATCACTTGACTGTGCATTTGAAACTAACACATTGTAAATCAACTATATTTTAATAAAATTTTTTTTAAAAAACAAAGGGACTAGAAAAACAGAAGCTCAAAGGCTAGTAGGGATGCAGACACATACAACAGGGGAAAACACACAATCATCTGGGAATATATAAAAGGCATTCATGGCAGCCCCACTCCAGTACTCTTGCCTGGAAGATCCCATGGAAGGAGGAGCCTGGTAGGCTGCAGTCCATGAGGTTGCTAGGAGTCGGGCACGACTGAGCGACTTCACTTTCACTTTTCACTTTCATGCATTGGAGAAGGAAATGGAAACCCACTCCAGTATTCTTGCCTGGGGAATCCCAGGGACAGGGTAGCCTGATGGGCTGCCGTCTATGGGCTTGCACAGAGTCAGACACGACCGAAGCGACGTAACAGCAGCAGCAGCAGCAAGAGGCATTCTTCAACAGTCCTTGGAGGGGGCATATCAGAGAAAGTTTCCTAGCAGAGGAAATCAAATGCTTTGTTCTAAAACCTAAACAGGAGCTGAGCTAAGGGAAGGTAGGGCAATTGAGGCAGAGTGGGGAACCTACTTAAAAGCTCAGACATGGAAAGAGCATTGAGGCAAGAAAATTACAAGGGGTAAAGAAAGAGAGAAAATATTGGAATGATCAGTAGGCACTAGACCATAAAGAGCCTTCCACGTCTGGCTAAGAAAAGTGAATTAATATATACTGAAGGCATCGGAGAGATTCTTTGTTTTAAGAAGAGAAATTAAATATATGCTTTGTGTAAATCATTCTGCTTAATGCGTAAAGTAGATTGAAAGAGAGAACTAGATGCAGGGAAATTATTAGGAGACTGCTATTTAGGTGATGAATTATGGGTTTGAACTAGAGCAGGAATAGTAGAGATCAGTTAAAGTAAATAGATTGTAGAAATTCTAAGGAGACAGAATTACTGATCAACTATGGGAGGAGAGCATGAGAAAAGAATCAAGGAAGGATTTTCAGATTTCTGTGATAGAGAAGGCATGAGTCATTGACATAGGAAGCAAAGAAACAGGAGAAATTTTGAAGACATTTGAGTTCAATTTTGGACATGTTGAGATGAAAGTGCCCAAGGGAGGTGCAAGTAGAGACATCCAGCAGCCAGCAGGGTACTTGGAGGAGAGAACTGTGCTGGAAACAGATTGGAGATTCATCAGCCCAAATATTCATCAGCTCGGCTTAAGGAAAAAATCACCCAATGAAACAGTGGTAAATTAGAAGGTAACAGTGGTAGTATCCTGGGAAGCACCACTGCTTAAGGGATGGGTCACAACAGAGGAACACAAAAGAGACATCAGAAAAAAAGAAAGAATGAAGAAATGGAAGGAATATCAGGAGGGAATGGTCTCAGGATAGTTAAAAATATTCATTGGGTTAATACCAGAAGTTATTAGTAACCTCTGGAATTATAGGGGACCCAGAACATATATGGGAGATTTGGCCTTTGAGAGCATAGGAGACAAGCAAAGGAAGCAAAGGAAATTCCTTGCTTACAGTTTTTGGTTTATCTGGGAAATAGGAAGCGATATATTCAAACATGGGAATGGGAAGATAAAATGGAATAAGGCTAAGGAGAGCGGAGAAAGTTTTGAATGAATACTATCATAAATGAGAAAGGGAGTTGATGTGAAACAGAGTAACTGTCAGGCAGGACTGAAGTCAGAGTTGGAGAATGCAGGATGAATTGGTAGAGTTTTTTGGCATACTTGTAGTTATTTCTCAATATCTTGTGATTCCTTTCTTTGTAATAAATATGATTTTAGTTGTGCTCATGTTCACGCAACCAGACTTCTGCATTTCACAACCTCTCTTACATATGGGCTTGTACACTTAGTTGCATTCTAACTAACTGGATCAAGTGTCATTTCCATTTGGGCTATGGCCTTCCCTCTTATTCTTTTCAGCTGCTGTGAAACGGTAATAACTACAACCACGACCTTGGATCCACCAAGGAAAATCAAATGAAGAGGAAACCAACCTCCAGCTCTTGATCATCTACCAACCTTTGGAATGTTATGTGAGAAGAAACAGCTATCTTCTTTAATTGTGGGTGCGCCTAGATTTCTCTGTTAGTCTAGATATTATTTAAGGTAAGTCTTCAAACACTCAAAAGCCATGAGAATATGAGCAGAGAGGGCAGACAGTTTTGATTTTGCTAAAGGACATGATAAAAAGAAAAAGGGATAGAAAGCTAAGAGTCCATGCAGATGAGTGGTTGAAAAGGCGAACCACGAGATCTCAGCCAGATAGGTAGTGAAGATCATTCAGAGGTGACAGACTGGGTCAAGAGACTGGGTGTCTTAATGAGGTCTCACATATTAGAGTCCCATAACAGAAATCAATGAAGACTAAAGCGAATATAGAACCACACACAGCAATATGGACGAATTTTTAAAATTACAAAGTTAAGGAAAAGAAGCCAGACACAAAAACGTATAAATAGTACATATATCATTCCACTGATACAAAGCAAAAAATAGCATCAAACTATAATGTTAAAGGTAAGAAGAGAGGATTATGGCTGAAAAGGGAGATGAAGGAGGCTGCAGGGAGCTGGTCAAGCTCCTTGTCTTCTCTGGTGCTGAAAAAATACACTGGTGTGTTGGTTCTACAAAAATTCACAAAATTGCACATTTAATATATGTGTGCATTTCTGCCTGTATATTATATTCAAAACTACATATTAAAGCTACTAAACTGAAAAAAAAAATACATGCCTTTTTAATTTACCGAAATAGCGAAAGTTGTAGTTAAAACATTCAGTAATTCTCATGACTGGCAGGCATGAGACAAAGCTCCTATGCCCTGCTGGTTTGACTTTCAAATGGCACAAGCTTGTGGAAAGCTATCTGGCAAAATGTTTCAAGAACTTTAAAATATGCATGGCCCTTGACCTAGAATTCCATTTCTAGAAGTTCATTTTAAGAAAATTAGAAATATGAGGAGACTTACACATAAATATATTCAGTGAATTATTTATAAGAGGGGAAACTTTGAAAGGAACACAAATGTCCTCAAGCGGGAAAACGATTACATAAACTTTTATATCCTGTGATGTGACAATTATGTAAATAATTTTCAATTAATGGTGTAATAATCATAATGCAGAGTTTAAAAATGCAAGATAGAAAAAAGTAAATATACAATATTACAATTCCAAATACACATAAAAAATATGTACCAAAGTGCTGTCATGTCTGGGTAGAGTGATTTTTATTTTCTTTTTATAAATTTTTTATTTCCTAGATATTCTAAGAAAAGTTTACAATATTTTGTAGATGACAGATTTAAAACTAATCATGTTGGTATTGCATTTTTATTTCCTTTTCTCATGGAGTTTCACATTTTTATAACAACACAGGAAACAAATGGATTCTGTTCCATAGTAACTGTATTATCTATTTGACTCTGAGCTGCCTGAAGGCAGGATGTATTTTATTCATCTTAAGCTTCCTTCATAAAAGTGAAAGTGAAAGTCACTCAGTCCTGTCTGACTCGTTGTGACCCTATGGACTATACTGTCCATGGAAATTCTCCAGGCAAGAATACTGGAGTGGGTAGCCTTTCCCTTCTCCAGGGGCTCTTCCCAACCCCAGAACTGAACCCAGGTCTCTCACATTGCAGGCAGATTCTTTACCAGCTGAGCCACAAGGAAAGATTCCTCCACAGTACTTTGGAAAACATTCTATATGATTAAAAAAAAAAAAAAAAACTGACTCAAACATATATTAAGACTGCATCTGCTATCTTCTATTTATACAGTTATACTCTACAATTTTATAATCATCATACAGCATTAAACCTTCACTGCCTACATTCAAAGTAAAAATAAAACACTTCCAACTGCCAGATTTCTGGTTTAGCCACACGCCCCATTCTGTTTTCTGATTAGGCTCAGGAAGACAGAAAGTCCAGAGGTGGTGTGGGTAAGGTACAGAGGAGCAGAAGACAGGACTGAGCGTTCAACACCACCTCAAATCCTTCTATTAGAGCACCAGTACTTTGATCTTCTAAATCCCCTCCCCTTTCCCCAGGACTCATGGCAGGGCAGCAATGCCAAGGGTGAATTAACACCTGGGGGTAATCATTTAACTGGCCCATTGGGGAACCAGAGACTTGTTTGAAGTGGACTGCAGGGAGTCTTTGGAGGGGGAGACAGCCTGGTCAACAGGAGAGTAGGGAGCCTTCAAGGAGAAAAGGAAGCCTCATGATTTATAGAAGAAATTAAGATCTCTGGTCCGTGNCTCATGGCAGGGCAGCAATGCCAAGGGTGAATTAACACCTGGGGGTAATCATTTAACTGGCCCATTGGGGAGCCAGAGACTTGTTTGAAGTGGACTGCAGGGAGTCTTTGGAGGGGGAGATAGCCTGGTCAACAGGAGAGTAGGGAGCCTTCAAGGAGAAAAGTAAGCCTCATGATTTATAGAAGAAATTAAGATCTTTGGTCCGTGAAAAAAAAAATATGGAGAATATTATTCTTGAAGGATCTCCTTCATAGTCAAATTGTAATCTTTACTTTTGGAAGAAGTTGCTCATTTTTATATTAGGTGATAATTTTTGAAAATGTATGTCCTGAATACTAATTACCCAGTTAATTAAGCTGTTAATTAAGCTGGATTCACACCAACTTAACACTTTTTCAAAATGTGTTTTCTCTTTTTTCTAAGTCTTCAGACACAGCTGTTCTGTCTAAAGTTTAGATCAAATTTGGAGGAAAAGCAGCAAGTGATTTATATTTAAAAAACACCAATAACACTCCTATTTAAAAAAATATATTCACATGAACATTTTACTCACATCATATTCCATAAGAAGCTTTCTAGGAAGCTAAGTATTCCATTTACTTAGGCAAGTTGGAGTCAATATACACCACTGAGCCAACATATCTCAATAAATCAATGAAAAAGATTTAATCAACAGATGTTGTTAGCACATAGGATACCAAGGTCATGACTTGGCTTTGCAAATATTAATAAATTTGAAATGTAAACTNACATGAACATTTTACTCACATCATATTCCATAAGAAGCTTTCTAGGAAGCTAAGTATTCCATTTACTTAGGTAAGTTGGAGTCAATATACACCGCTGAGCCAACATATCTCATTAAATCAATGAAAAAGATTTAATCAACAGATGTTGTTAGCACATAGGATACCAAGGTCATGACTTGACTTTGCAAATATTAATAAATTTGAAGTGTAAACTTTTAANGGCAAGTTGGAGTCAATATACACCACTGAGCCAACATATCTCAATAAATCAATGAAAAAGATTTAATCAACAGATGTTGTTAGCACATAGGATACCAAGGTCATGACTTGGCTTTGCAAATATTAATAAATTTGAAATGTAAACTTAGACAGGCTTTGGTTGAAGTTGTATTTGAATTGTTTCAGAAGCTTAACAGCCCTTTATTTGTTTTAAAGTCCATTCAAACGACTCTGAAAAAAGTGAATATAAATTTTAAAGCTTTAATTTGGTTGAGAGAGTAGATGCTTCCAAATTATCTTGCCAATGCAGACTCAAATATCATCTTTGATAGTCAAAACCCAAGCCTTTTCCATGTAAAATGGCAACTAAAAACCCAGGACCTTAGAACTACTGACTCACCAACTACATATTCACTTATAATAAAATCCAGATTGGAACAGGGGTTTTGTAAGATCAAAGTCTAGTTAGTGGAAGGTGAACTCTTTTTTCACTACTTAAAAAAGAACTTAAGTTGCTCTCCATTAAATATGACCAAACATTGCCATGAGTCCCATCAAAAAAAAAAAAAGCCTGAAACTACTTCACAGTTAAGCCAAATTTAATCCTAAATCACATAAAACCAAGAACATGCTCTAGTCTGATGAATATCATAGACAGTCCTCACATCACTACCAATATTCATGGAGTATTCAGTATACTTCAGGCGCTGTCCTAAAAGCTTTGAAGAGTAATCTGGTTTACCCTTCACAGAAACATCTGAGGTGGGCAGTGACACGATCCTTCATGTTTGGATGGGGAAACTGAGGCAGATAAGGAACTTATCCAAGGCCTAACAGCTAACAAGTGGTAAATCCAGGTTTCAAATCAAGTCAATCTCCAGAAACTATACTTTCTACCAATTTACTATTGTAAGACAGTTTTTTTAATTTTTTTTTTCCTGCTGAGATTTATATAATCTTGTGTGTAGATTCTAGAAATCAAAGACTTTTTTTTTCTTTAAACCTCCACACAAATCAATCAGGAGGACAAGACAATGCAGACAGTCCATCTGCAAGGTAAGCATATGAAAGATTTCCAGGCAAAGTTGAGCCCATTAACTAAAGTGGATGTCGGGGTCTGCCAAGGAGCCAGATGCTACCCTTGGAAGATGTTCTCTCTCCAAGATCATCACCCAGAACATTAGCTAGGCAGTCACCAAGAAGCGAGGAAGGAGGGAGGGATGGTCTTTTCATAATTTGAAGGATCCCAATGTAAAATGAATGATGTCATTAGTAAGAACCATTGTGTGTGCTCGGTCATGTCTAACTTTTAGCAANGAGGGTGTTAGGGCTTAGGAAGGAAGTTTGTGAAGTTAATTTAGGAGCTGGTGTCCACGCCGTCTTGGGGAAAATTATTACCAAGCAATTGCCAGGGGAATGTTAGGAGAAGAAACTTGGTCTTTGTGTGATCGTATTCTGGTCTCCCCAAGGAGGTGTCCCATCTGCTGTGAAATTCTTGACCCTCTCGAAACTGTCAGGCTAGAAGGAGAAGGATACATAAGTGAGTACAAATTGACTTTTCCGGAGACTGCCTGGGACGTGGGATATTTAACTCATTTGTATTTTCATCCGCACTTGATCAAGCCCACCAAGGCAGAAGAGACTTTAAAAGTTAAGGGAGAAACATTCTTGGACCATGTGGTGTTCTGGTTTGGGCGTGCTGACCGGCAGGTGAAGACACGCTGATCTCCCTTCTTCCTCTGGGATCTGGCAGGTAAGGCTCTTCTCACCCCAAGTAGGAAGGAGGTGGAATGGCAGTTTAAGTGTTTCATTGAGTGGAAATGTCAGAAGTACATAGGGTACCAAGAACTTCGTAGACAGAACGAAAAGGAAAAGAAGAAAAAGGTCTGAGAAGGTAAGAAAGATGAGGGGAAGTGAATCTAAGACAACTGTATTGGAGTGCATGATTAAAACTTTAAAGAAGGGATTTGGAAAAAACTATGGGGTGAAGATGAAGCCTAACCACCTCCACATACTCTGTGAGGTCCAATGGCCCCCTATGCGAGTAGGATGGACACCAGAGAACACCATGAACTTAAAAATAGTGGAAGCAAGTCTATACAGTAGTCACAGGAGAGCCAGGACACCTGAGACAATATCCATATATTGACTCATGGTGAAGATTAGTTCAGGACCCTCCTACTTGGACAAGGTTCTATATCCAGAAGGGAAAGGGGAAAATATTAATGGCACCAAAACTGACTGATGATAAAACAGGAAATTCTATAGGATTTGGATGGGGATGACCTGACCTCTCCCCCATAGTGGATAATGATTCTCTGCCTCCCAGTGTTCCCCCAGGACTGGAGGCCGCCTTAATGCCCGACCCAAGGCTAGGTGAAGTTCCTGCAGCAGCCGCTGCTCTTCCGCCAGCTCTCCCGAGATCACAGAGCCACCGTCTCGGCAGGCTCCCAACCCGGCAATGGAGGCCTCTGGTCAACACCCCCAGAATTTCCCCTGAGCCGGACCTCCTAGATTGAATCCACCTCTCCCAGTGAGTACTGATGGAAAGGGGGAAGAAAACACAGGAATTAGAGGCTGTGCTCTGCCAAGGAACAGGGAGAAACAACCCCACTTCAGATGCCCCTCAGAGAGCTACAACAGCCTCCGGTTCAGGACACCTGTGGACACTATCATCAGCCCCCTGTAGCCTATTATTATCAGCCATTTTCCTCTACGGATATATTAAACTGTCAGAGACACACTCCACCGTACACGGGGGAGCCACAAGCCATGATTACGCTAATGGAGACTATTTATCCAACCCACCACCCTACATGGGATGACATAATCCAACTACTAGTCTCCCATTTCAACACTGAGAAAAGACACAGGATCCTGAGGCCAGAAAATGGTTACGAGAAATGGCACCTGAGGGTACTGCAAACCTGCAGCGGTGGGCAGCACTAGCCGCCCCCGAGGAGAGCCGCATTTGGGACTGTAATAACACAGAGAAAGGGAGGGGCCACCTGGAGGGCTATCAGTCAGCTATTTTACAAGGTCACAAGAGGGGGCCCCGATAAACTATGAGTATGGCAAAACCTCTGAAGTGATTCAAAGGGTAAGCGAATCACCCTCTGAATTCTATGAAAGACTGCATGAGGCCTGTAGACTTTAGATGCCAATAGATCCAGAGGCTGCTGGGTCTCAGATGGTGATAAACGCAGCCTTTGTGTCTCAAGCCTACCCAGAAAATGTCAGATGAGGGGACACAAAGTGACTCATGAATTTTTATACGTCCCTGAATGCCCAGTACCTTCGTTGGGAAGAGACTTGCTGTCTAAATTGGGGGCACAAGTTACCTTTTCCAGCCACAAAAGACCCACTCTTCGAGTGAGCTCAACCGCCGATTTACTCTTCCTCTCAGTAACTGCTCAAGATGAATGGAGATTGCACTATCTCCTAGAAGAGAAACTGGACGGGCTAAACAGTTCAGAGAGAGAGTTAGCTCAACAATGCCCTGAGGTCTGGGCAGAAGACAACTGGCCGCCCAGGCTTGCAAAACAAGTCCCACTGGTAACAGAACTCAAACCCAGTACAATTACGGCAGCACACGCCTTGGGCCTGCCAGACCTTGCTAAGCCGTTTACTCTTCACGTGACTGAAAAGGACAAGGTGGCTATGGGAGTGTTGTCACAGACTATGGAGACATGGGACAGACCCGTGGCTTATCTCCCGAAACCGCTGGACAATGTTGCCACTGGGTGGCTGGGATGCTTATGGGCAATTGCTGCAGTTGCCTTACTGGTCCGGGAGGCAACCAAGCTGACTTTGGGCCAAGATTTGATCGTAAAAGTCCCACATGAGGTCAACACCCTCCTGTGAGGGGACCCCCATAAATGGCTGTCAACATCCCGGATTACTCAATACCAGGGACTGTTATGTGAGAACCCACATGTTACTATTGAGCCTTGTCAGGCCTTAAATCTGGCCACTCTCCTTCCTGTGGGAGAAGGTGGGCCCTCACATGATTGCAAGGAAATGTGCCAGCAGACCTGACTTGAGAGACCAGCCAATCCCGGACCCAGATTTCATCCTGTACACCAATGGCACCAGCCTGGTGGAACAAGGACGACTATCAGGATATGCAGCAGTCATGGAAGAAACCATCATGAGGCTAGCTCTCTGCCATCACACTGGTCCACGCAAGGGGCAGAACTATATGCTCTAATCCGGGCACTCCAGCTGTCAAAAGGTAAGAAGACAAACATTTATACAGACTCCAGGTATGTTTTTGCCACACTACATGTAGACAGGGCTCTGTATAGGAGAGAAGCCTTTTGAAAGCTAGTGAAAAGATATTAAAAATAAGGAAGAAATTAAGACCCTATTAGATGCTGCCTGGCCACCAGAAAGGGTTGCAATCATACACTGCCATGGACATAAAAAAGAGGATACCCCCAGGCTTGGGGAACAGACTGGCAGTTAAGACTGCTAAACAAGCAGCCGAGGGCTTGGGATGACAAGTAAAGCCCTCATATTAAAGCTCTCATATTGGCAGAGCTGCCTGAACTATCGCTAGATTACCACAATACACTGAAGCCCCAAATCAACTAGCCAAAGCAGAAGGGGCCATCAAGACTGAACAGGGATGGTGGGAATTGCCAGGTGGCAAATTATTGGTACTGGAGGAGCTGGCACCCACTCTGGTAAGCCAAACATACCAAGCGACCCACCTAGGCCATGATAAACTGGAAGAGCTAATTCGAAAATATTTCTTGGTTCCCCGCCTCTCTTCCCTATGCAGGACAGAATCTCAGAACTGCACTGCCTGCTCACAGGTCAATGCTGCCTCTCGGCACAGACAGAAACCTCCAGGCATTCAGCTAAAAGGCACGGTGCCCTCTGGACACCTGGAAGTGGACTTCACTGAAATGAAACCTCACCGACACTACTATTACCTGCTGGTCATGTTATGAACATTCTCGAGATGGGTAGAAGCTTTCCCTACCCGGACTGAAAGAGCATTAGAAGTAGACCAGTGCCTGCTTAGGGAGATAGTTCCTAGATTTGGATTTCCTACCAGAATTGGATTAGACAATAGCCCGGCTTTCGTAGCTAATTTAGTATAACAAGTAAGCAAAACCTTAAACATCAAGTGGAAATTGCATATAGGCCCCAGAGTTCTGGAATGGTGGAACGAACATACTGGATAATTAAAGAGACACTCTCCAAGTGGGTCATAGAGACTGACTGCTCCCGGTGGACTTGTTTCCGATGGCTCTGCTCAGACTCAGGATGACCCCATGGTCCCATAGCTATTCTCTGTACGAAACTGTGTCTAGGAGGGCCCCTCCCATAATAAAACAGGTGTCAACAATTTTGCCTCAGGTAAGGGGAGATGAGATTTCACAGCAGATGGAACTGGTTAAGGTAATAAATCAGGTAACTAAGTTTGTACAAGAAAGGGTGCTGTTCCCCCTTGGGAAGAGATTCACAAATTTGTGCCCAGAGATCAGGTGTGGGTCAAGGACTGGAAACACGACTCCTTGGCCCCACAGTGGAAGGGTCCATACACTGTTGTTCTAACCACCCCTAGAGCAGTTAAAGTAGAAAGTGTCACTCCCTGGATCCGCCACATGAGCATGAAGAGAACATACCATGCAGATCCAGAAAACGCTGAGTGGACTGTGTAGAGGCACCCCACTAACCCTCGAGAGACTAAGATCATCCTTAAGAAGAAGAAGGAAAAGAAGATCCCGGACGAGCCCCTTCAGAATGAAGCCACATAACCAACTTCCCACTGCTTGGCCTCATCAACGTGGTTTCGAATTTAACCTCCATTTCAACTCAGGACAATGTTTTCATCTCATGGACACACTCCTAGGCAGACTTCCACAACACCTCCAACTGCTGTGTTGTGGGGCTATGACTCTGTCGGTGATGGATGGACTTCCTTGGTGGGTGTCACCATTACCACCAAGGAGATTTTAAACCACTCTGCTCTTTTCTGGGACAACAAAAAAAGACTTTCCTTTCTCTTGTCATTCATAATCTCTTCCTGTTCTCTTGGTGTAAGCCAGACCTACAGTCAATAGACTCAGGTCATGGGGTTACATTTGATGTAAACACCAGTTTCATAGAAGTAACAAAAGCCTGTACCTAATATTTAAAGAACAAAAAGCAAAAAAGCTCTCTGACTGGCAAGGGAGGACAGGCCTCTAGGTATGCTGAACAATACTACCAAGTCTGGGATGAATATTTCTGGATGACCCCAGAAAAGGGTCAATTAATTACTCCTGCTGCTATATGCTGGGAACAGAAAGAATAAAGGGTAGGGTTTGGTGAGCATCCATTAGACCCAAAAGAACTAAAATATATGGGGTACCTATCCCCCCAAAATGTAAACGAACATTTGAGGTCACATACCACCCCAACCAGTCCATTCATTGGCCAGGCTCTGATTGGAAATATAACCCTGGAATCCACTGGGTGGTGCCCAACGGAACCCAATGGCTTTGTGGGCCTAACCTTTGGCCTTGGTTACCAATTGGCTGGGTAAGCCACTGCACACTGGGATTCACTTGCCCATGGCAGCACAGAGCTTAACCTACAACAAGCCCTGGTAAATCTACCTTATTTACATTCGAGGTGGACACTGTCTATGTTTCATGGGTATAAGTATATTGCTGCCTTATTCGTATCTTTTCTAGGGACAACAAATATGATTAAAGTACAGGCCTGGACTAATTTCACAAAACAGGCCCTCCTAGATGGTGCTAAAACCATCCAAGCCTTAAATGAAGAACAAATCCAAATGAGAAAAGTGGTAATTCAAAATAGAATGGCTTTGGACATGCTCAAAGCTGCTCAAGAAGGGACCTGTGCTATAATTAAGGTTGAATGTTGTGTATATATTCCTGATTTATCTGGCAATGTATCAGCTGCTTTAGATGACATGAAAAACCAGGTAAAAGCAATGTCAAATGAAAACATTCCTTTCTGGACTTCTTCGGTGAAGAGTGATTGGCAGAAGACTATATTTACCATTGTTACCAGTTGCCTTGATAGTTCTGCTTTGTGGATCTTGCGTTTTACACTGTATTATGAACTTTGTAACCCAAAGGTTGGTGTTGTTCTCCCAAACTGGTGGTCAGAGAGCCAGGGTGCAATATATCCCTGTGAGTGATGCTCATACTATGAGTTAAAGCATCAAGAGGGGGGAATGAAGGAGGAAACAGACAGAACAGGCTCCATGTTGAAAGCAGAACTCCATCTTGGGTCGGACTGTGGACTTTGAGCTATACGCCCAGTATCTATGGAAATGATATAACAACTGGAATATCAGGCTCCCTTCCCCCATGGAAGAGCCCCAGGGTTGGTACCAAGACTCTCCATAGCCAAAAGAATACCCTAATTATCTCTGTAACTGAACAGAATCATAAATTGTACTATGCTTATTGAGTTATGACCCCAGGCCTATTGATGATTGTCCACTGTTAACTACCTAGGTTTAAGGCATACAAATCACGAGTTTAAGGCATACGAATCACGGGTTAACTTTGACTATATCTTTCTTTTCCTTTGTTCAGTCTAGTTTCAGAGAATTTTGGGAGGTGGGATTGAGCATGTACACTTAGGATATATAAGGATTTCACAAAAATTGGTCGAGGTTGAGGCTCAGAGGAGACTCCGCCCGTGTAATAACCTACACTCCACTATATTCATTGCTTTTCTGAGTGAGTTTGTTTCCCAGAACGTGTGGCTACAACAGCCCAAGGGATCAAACCCACATCTCCTGCACTGGCAGGTGGATGCTTTACCACTGCACCAGTAAGAACCGTTAAATCCTTACCAATAAGTGTTCTTTAGGGCTTCCCAGGTGGCATAGTAGTAAAACATCCACCTGCCAGTGCAGGAAATGTGGGCTCGATCCCTTGGTTGGGAAGATTCCCCTGGAGTAGGAAATGGCAACCCACTCCAGTATTCTTGCTCGGGAAATCCCATGGACAGAGGAGCCTGGTGGGCTACAGTCCATGGGGTAGCATAAAGTTGGACAGGACTGATGGACTGAGCACACACACAATAAATGCTCTTTACAAAAACCAAATGCAGCACCCCCGGTAAAAGGTATGCATTATAATTCTGGGAATGTTTGCATCATTAAATAAGTTAAAGCTCATCTTAAACCCCTTTTCATGTTTAGCTCTTAATATAGGTCAGTTGTTTCTTTTCTTTTCTTTTTTTTTTTTTTTTTTTACCCCCTGCTTTCAATTCTCCAAAGAATGCTAGAGAAAATCAGGCAACCAAACAAACAGCTTTTGATTTTCTACCATTTGGAAAATAGCCTTGAATTACATGATAGGTAGCGGTCTAGGAATTTAAGAACCATGAATTTGGCTTCAATAAGAAATACATTCACAAGGAAGCTGAAAAATAGAAAACAGCAGCAGTGCTTTTTTTCCCCCCTCTCTTTTTCCTGAAAAAGAAAATCAGTAGCAAGCATAGGAGCCCTAAGGTAGATTTGAATCTACAGAGAGTTCGCTATTTGAACAAATTCCTACATGGCTCGATTTGATTAAATTGAGGAGACTAAACTCACTGGAGCTGAGAAGACTTATTACTGTATTTACCTGTGGTACATGGGGCTTCCGGGTTATTCAAGAGTCAGGGGACCTAGCACTCCATGAACGGCCTCTGTTAAGTTGGCTTTAACGTGACAGCACTTGGGGGACGGGGGAGAAGGTAATCTAGAGCAAAGAAAGGAGTGAGCAAGAACAAAAGTTCTGGGGATTTGGGAGAAGTTGGTACTGTGGGGTCTGTCTCCTTTCATCCTCGTCACCCTCCTTTAACCTCTGTACAGTCGTCTTCCAACTTAAAAAATACTAACAAATTCCCAACAAGATGAAATAGAATGATCTAAATAAACCTCTTATGATGAATACCTTTCAATCAAAAAAAATGCCTGAACTAGATCATTTAATGATGTAACTTGATAAAACCACAAGATATAATGATTGATAAAACTGAATAAGCAATTAAACAATTAAAGAGTTCAATTACAAAGTTTTAATTAATCCTTTCCCTAATAAAAAAGTGATAAAGTTTTTTTTCTTTCTAAATTCAAAGACATAGTGTATCATGTATTGTTTTGAGATTTTACACCAATTCTTACATGCAAAATCTACCAAAGAGGGCACAGACAATACATTTGAAAATTAAAAGTCTGATAAATGAAGATAAATAAGTGATTTTGTTATCTTTATCGTCCAACTCTTGGAAAAACCAGTGTTCTAGGTATAATGTGGGCTTTTCTCTATAAGTAAGTTTAAGTTTTTCTGTATTTTTTCCTAATTTACTCAGAAAATTTTAAGAGAAGTGAAATAATAAGTTTCATATATTTCATGGGGTCATAAAGAGTTGCACTCTACTGAGCAATTAATACTAGTTCATAGATTTATCTTAGCTGATAATTAAATGCATAGAAAATTATTAGCCTCAAGTATTTTATATTAGGAAAAAACCTTTAATAGTTAAATCAACAAGTAGAACTTATCACTGGAAGACTGTGAGAGCTAGAAATATAGATGATTTTCATTTTATTTAAATATGACTGAGACTGAATGTATTTCCTATCTAAAGGATCTATAATGTATTAACATTTATAGGATGAAAAAAGAATCAGCTCTGAGTGTTTTAGGAAAATTATTGAGCTAGGAACTACTATTTATCAAACCTATTAAAAGTCTATACTGTATTTTCAGAAGGAGCATAGTGACTGGGATGAACAAAAGCGAAAGTCACTCAGTCATGTCCGACTCTGTGACTTCATGGACTGTAGCCCACAGATTCCTCTGTCCATGGAATTCTCCAGGCAAGAATATTGGACTGGGTTGCCATGCCCTTCTCCAGGGGATTTTCCCAACCCAGGTATCAAGCCCAGGTCTCCCACACCGAAGGCATATTCTTTACCATCTGAACCACCAAGAATACTGGAGTGGGTGGCTTATTCCTTCTCCAGGGGACCTTCCCAACCAGGAAGCAGGGTCTCCTGCATTGCAGGCACATTCTTTACCAGCTGAGCTACTAGAGAAACCCAGGGATGAATATAGGTCTTCAATAAATACTGGCTAAATGGATACGAATAAGTTAATGGAATAGTTATTCACTGCTTCAGTAACTAGGAATCTTATCTGCTCTGCCCTCATTATTAAATAACAACAAAATTAGAAAATAGGCCATGTGCTTTATTATCTCTTTTTGGCAACATTTGGGATTTTAAAAAGTAAACAAAGGAAGCAGCCCAAAGAAATCAAGCTTTTAAATTCCCAAGATATTTTTATTATTAATATATGAGGGGAAAGATATTTCCCAGTTCTGAAATATTGGTTGTAGAATAGCTTCTTTTCTAAGAAAGTATAAATTATGAACACGCAAATACAAGGTTATTATCACTCAGATTTGAATAGACTGTTTTAACGAGATGAGCTCAATCATAAAAAATAGTTCTTGATATAAAGGAAAATCACTGAAGTTAAATATAATCTTAAATACTTTCACCAAACTGTCATTTTAATATGGAACTAACATTATACACTATACTACTTTTGACTTAAACATACCAGAACAAAGTA
>SJYA01001556.1:241511-252308 GCA_006410615.1 Neotragus moschatus | reverse complement strand
CAATGCTAATGCTTCCTTTCACATGAACACGTGCACACAATGGTTGTAACAGAAACAATAAGAATTTTAAAAAGCCACCTGATACTGTTCTAAGTGCTACATTCATTGCCTAACTTCATCCTCACAGGACCTCAGGAAGGAAGACATTGTTCTTATTCCCATGACAAAAGTGATGACTAAAAGGCACAGAAGTTAGAAGAGCTCCCGAGGTGGGCTTGCCAATGCCAAGGTGCTGGGCTCCACCTAGACTGTCTCCAGGGCCTATGCCCTTCACTGCCACACAATACAATTTCTCAAATACTCCATAAAAGCTATTTATTAGTAGTGCTATCTTCACCATTAAAGGAAGCATTAAAGCTCCCCCTTCATTCTTACCGATCCTTGTTCCTTATTACCCTCTTTCTTATTTCTCTACAAACATGAGATTTTATTATATTTTCAAATGGATTCACTCTATTCTTTGGGGTTTAAAGTCTAATCTTTCTGGCTTAATATGTATCTAACATAATCCTAATTATTACTGATTGGGCTAATACATAAAAGCCATACTTAGTGACGGCTCAGGATTTTTACACAAGGGGTTAATAGGGAGCAACAGCGCCTACAAGTCAAGCCTCAACAGCATCTTCATCCTGCAATGCTCCCTGAATCACCAGACTAAACAAAGAGGCCAGAGTACTGTTCTCAATACAGTCTTAGATTCTCACAGTGCTTCATCAAAATGAATTTGCTCAGGGAAAATCTGACCAAACTGTTCTAGTTCACATTTCAACTGTGTTACTAACTAAAGAGTCTGAATTTAAGCTTCCAGACACTTAACTAGATTCTCACTTTGGAATGCTTTTTTATACTATGTGTTATTCTATGAATGTGATTTTTTCAGAAATCTGACAGGGGATTAAAAATGATGGGTGTTGTTGTTAGCTGTTTACTAAATAATGACCAACAAATTAAACGATTGCTTCTCTGATAGCTCAGTAGTAAAGAATCCACCTGCAATGCAGGAGACCTGGGTTCAATCCCTGGGTCAGGAAGATCCTCTGGAGAAGGAAATGGCAACCCCCTCCAGTATTCTATCCTGGGGAATCTCATGGCCAGAGGGGCCTGGCGGGCTACAGCCTATGGTTTTGCAAAAGAGTTGAACATGACTGAGCGACTAAACAACAACAATAACAATTAATAAAGATGGCATAAGAGCCTGTCACTCTACAGACTAAGAGGTGCANGGAGAAGGAAATGGCAACCCCCTCCAGTATTCTATCCTGGGGAATCTCATGGCCAGAGGGGCCTGGCGGGCTACAGCCTATGGTTTTGCAAAAGAGTTGAACATGACTGAGCGACTAAACAACAACAATAACAATTAATAAAGATGGCATAAGAGCCTGTCACTCTACAGACTAAGAGGTGCACCAAGGTACTTCGCCCTAGTAAGTTTTAAGAGTTATCACTAGACACACTTCTGTGTCATTATGCCATCTGTGGTAGGTATGCCTTCTGGGTTCACAAAACTACAATTACATAAACAAGATATATCTCTGTGTGTGTTTCCATATACATATGTAAATCCCTCCTCCCAAGAATCATATACTTTTGGGGAAAAAAGTATGCTTTGCTTGAAATTATCTAGACATCACTTGAGCAGAAAGATCAAGGAAAGTCCTCCCATAGGCAGTGAAGATAGCTGATCACAATAAGGTGGTAGGCAACTCCCAGCTCTCTGTCCTTTTCCCCCTTAGTTCACTGTGGTTACTACTCAAAGGACAGAAAAAGAGCATAATCTCCTGTCACATTGCTACTGTTGGTCATCTTTTTGCTGGGTCTGCTAAAATACTGTGATTCTGGTATTAGAGAAAATTATGTAGAAAAAGACCCTCAATCCAAGGCTCCTTATTTCTAGGAAAGCTGAGCCCTGGGTTCTGCCACATTTGAAACAGATCAAGTCATAAGTCCCAGGTTCAGCTGTGTACACTTGGGAAGACAATAACTACCTTTCATTGAGGGTTTACTATGTGTCAAACATTAAACATAACATCATCTAATTTAGTCTTCATGAAAACAAGAGGCAGGTTCCAGATTTCTAGGGTAAAAGAGGAAAGGAAATTTAAACATTAGTAAGTAGAACGATTTTATTTGAACTCAGATATTTTTTTGTGTTAAATCTATGCTTATTTGATTTTATTTTTTATTTGAAGTATAATTGCTTTACAGTTAAGCTTCTGCTGTATAATGAAGTGAATCAGCTATATGTATACATGTATCCCCCCCTCGTAGCTTTCCCNGGAATCTCTGAAATCCGAATCACCTTGCCCATTGGATTTCTGCCACGTGACCATTTCACGGGTGGGATTCCCATGCTGGCTCCTGGCAGAAACCCACAGTCAGATGTGACAGGGGCTGGTATTCAAGAAAGTTAATTCTTATCATCTTTTTTGTCATCATCCTCTGAGGAGTAAGAATGCCACGTCAGCCTTTCTTCATAGAAGGTTATGACAACCTGCAGGCACTTGACATTGGCTTCCTTGGCAGGGAGCAGATCAGCCTCATCAGAGTTCTTCCATTTCATTAGGAACATGAGTTCTCCACTGGAGTCCATAGCTCCAATAATCCGCTCTGGTTTCAAACCTCAGGCAAAGCCTTGTGGCTTTTCTGACTCTTCTTTCTTCTTTGGTTTGCTCTCCTCCCCCTTACCTTCTGAATCAGAATCAGCTTTGCGCTTGCCTCCCTCTGAGTTATCTGTCTCGGGTGCTGTTTTCTGTGACTGCAGAAACTCAGCAATGAGGTCAAGGCAATCCAGGTTCTCTTCTGGTTCCCAGGTGTTATTCTCATCTGAGAACCCCTTCCACTTTAGGAGATATTCCACTTTGCCCTTTACTACTAGACGGTCTAGAACTTTTTCATAGGGTGAGAAAGAAGGGAGATGGGTTAGGATCATTTTTGTTAAAATTTGGGGAAATGGTGAAACAAAGGAAAGAACAACTAATGATGATTGAATTCCATGTCCAGAATATTGTATCCTTTCAAAAAATGTTATTGGCAACCTAAATGAGGACTGTGAGAGACTGTTTAAAAGCTGTGAATGCCTGAAACTTAGAAGCCAAGTTATTCCCTGCCTGAGCTTAATGCTGTTCCCAACAAAGGAATAAGAAGCTACCAAAGCTGCCATTTTGGGGATGGAAACTGGTTGAGGAGGAAAAGAATTATTGGAGTGTATACACAGGCAGATCATTCTGTCTTAGAGGTGCTACTCATGAAACTGACAAGAAGACCCTTTCTTTTCCTATTGTGAAGTTACAAATATCAGCTTCTCCATCCAAGCCACTGGTGAAGTATTTAGGGAAGGGCAGAGAGTGATATAGGAGGTGAGTAGGGAGAGACAAGGGCCGGTGCTCATAGGGTGGAAGACTTGGAGCCTCTGTTTTTTGAAGTTTGAAACCACTGGTGGCAGAGTTCAGTCACTGACAGTACAAGTTCAAGAGTTGAATGATTTCAAAAGCCCTGGTCTCAGGAGAAGATAAATTTTCATACTGGGGCAGTGGTTCACTTTAAAACAAAACAAATTTTTTAATCCTAAGAATTAACTAAAATCCAAAACGCTGTCTTGAGTCATGAGATCCATCAGTTGTTGAGATCGTCTTGATCTGCATCTAGAACTCCATTGTAATTTTTAGACATGTGTTAGGTTTTTGTGAAAACTTTTGTTTAAATGTAAACTTCATATCAACACTGTCAGTTTTTTGTCTTAATAAAACTATATAGATTTATAAAAAAAAAGAATTTTGAGCATTACTAGTGTGTGAGATGAGTGCAATTGTTTGAAGATTCTTTAGCATTGCCTTTCTTTGGAATAGGAATGAAAACTGACTTTTTCCAGTCCTGGGGCCACTGCTGAGTTTTCCAAATTTGCTGGCAAATTGAGTGCAGCACTTTCACAACATCATGTTTTAGAATTTGAAATAGCTCAACTGGAATTCCGTCATCTCCACTAGCTTTGTTTGTAGTGATGCTTCCTAAGGCCACCTGACTTCACATTCCATGATGTTTGGCTCTAGGTTAGTGATCATACCATCCTCCTTATCTGAGTTGTGAAGATCTTTTTTGTATAGTTCCTCTGTGTATTCTTGCCACCTCATCTTAATATCTTCTGCTTCTGTTAGGTCCATAGCATTTCTGTCATTTATTGTGCCCATCTTTGCTAATATCAATTCTTTTTACATTAAATCAATAGGTGCCAGCAGATACATATAATAGATGAAGATATCTATGAAACAGAAACAGACTCACAGACAGAACAGACTGGTGTCTGCCAAGGGAAAGGGGCTGGAGAAGGGACAGACTGGAAGTTTGGGGTTAACAGATGCAAACTGGTATATACAGAATGGATAAACAACAAGGTTCTACTGCACAGCACAGGTAAATATATTCAGTCTCCTATGATAAACTTTAATGGAAAAGTATATGAAAAAGAGTGTGTGTGTGTGTGTGTGTATAACTGAATCACTTACCTATACAGCAGATATTAGCAACATTTTAAATCAACTATGCTTTTCTGTGAGTGCCTCCAGTATCTCAATATACATGCTTATATACTAGTGTTGATGGGAAGATCAGCAAGCAGCCCATGTGGCAGTTCTGTGTTGACCACATTTGAGAAAAAATATGTACTTTTGGAGTTTGCTGGGAATCCCATCTTTATAACATACGTAAGTCTCACTAGGATATTTCCCTACGCCTTTCTATTATTGGAGAAAAAACAGCCTCAAATATAGATCTTGCTCTACTCAAACAAAGCAGAATTGCATGCTGCCTGAGTGCTAAACAGATGGATTTTAGTTAGGGCAGAATCAGCCTAAGCTTTAGCCTTCTGTTTCATTATGTATCTTGGGCTACATAATCAAGTTCACTCATACTTGAAAACATGCATTACCATTCATGGAGCAGATCTGCAACTGGGGAGAATATGAAGAAGTGGGTCTACAACTTTTCCACTTAGAGTAATGGCTGACTGAGCAGGCTCATACATTTGTTTGTCACATATCATCTCCAACTTTAACCTGCACAAAGATGTTTATTTTCAATAGATTTATTAAAGTTATCTGAGATTGATTTATTTTGGGGACTAATGCACTTTTCATTTCTTTCTAAAAAATAGAAGCCACAACATGACAACTGCTAGATTTTCTCAAAGTCATTCAGTAATGTAAAAAAATACTGCACTGATGCTCTAACACCACAAAGTTAAAGCAGTAAGTTGATTTTTTGGTGTTCAACTATTTGTAAGAAGAGTATATGTATATAGCACATGTCCTTTCTCCTGAATAAACACTGCTTAATTATTCAAACAAAGAGAAGAGAGCAAGATTTCAGTCACTAGAGTCCACAAACATTTTTGTTCTTCTCTTTGTCCCCGTGGCACAGTGTGTGGCATCTTGAATATAACAGGTAGTTTTAAATATTGACTGAAGTTAATTACATTATGCAAAAATCATAGCATAGAGTCTGCAGGCTACTGCTAGCATTTTTGCAGTTTTAATAGTACATTTGCTGCATCTTTAGTTGAATCAACACTGTGAAAACATCATCACAATATCCTAGGTGATGACAAACAGAATTCATTACACATCTGAGAAATCCATTATAAAACATAAATATTAGATGTAGTCTAATATTAAGATATAACATGTTGACAAATAAAAATTAAAATATTAAACATGATACAAAATTTCTTCTCAGGCATTTAAGAAATGATGTGGTTTTTTTTTTTTTTTTTTCTTTTTCTGAAACTGATGAAAGACATTCTGGTAGCTTCATATGGTTGCAGAATAAATGACCACAAACTTAGAAACTGAAAACTTCTGTTCATTGGCTCAAATTTCTGGAGGTGAGAAGTCTGAGCTGGAGTGGGCTGGGGTTAGCTGGGTTCTCTTGATTAGGGTCTTATGGTTCCAGATTGACTGATCTATTATCTGAAAGCTTTGGTGGGGGGGAACTGTTTTCAAGCTCATTGAGGTTATTGGCAAAAATCAGTTTTTTGTGGCTGTGTAGGTCTGATACCCCCCTTTTCCTGCTCACTATCTGCCAGCGGCTGTTCCTTGAGGCTATTCACATTCCTTAACATATGATCCCCTCCCTCTTCAAGACAACAGCATTGTTGCAAATCCTCCTTATGACTCTTATCTCTCATGCCCTTCTCTACAACCAGCTGAAGAAACTTCTGAATTCAAGGGCTCTTGTGACTAGGTCTGACTTACCCAGATGGAGGACAGCAAAAATTATACCCAAACTCACCACTGGAAATTGGAGTCCACGTAGACATCAGCCCACTGTGTTTTCTACAGATTTGGAGTCACCAAGGAGGACTCAACACATAAGGTCTTGGCTGGAAAAGCCTTTCCTCACATGCAAAAGAAGAGCAGCAAGGGCAGCGTTGGGAGTGTGTGTTGGTCTCCTCTGGCCTTCTGGGTCCCTTGTGGGAATGACTGCAAGTAATGGACTACATGTACCCCAAGACCTTGCTCCCTTCCCACTTACAGGGGCCAAATATCCTGGAGGGGCTGGCTGAGTGCCCTATTAAATATAGGCTTAAGCAATACAAGGAAGTTCATTCATACCCAGGGCGACAGTTTCTCCTAAAAAGAAGAGTCTGGGGCCAAGTGACAGCTTTGGCACCTGGCTTCTAACTGGAGAATGTTCCAGGCCCAGGACACTGATTAGCTGTTTGAGTGATAGCTGCTTCCACCACACTCTATCTTCAGGTCAACTAATTTAAATCCATAATTACATCTGGAAAATTCCTGCCAAGCAGTACCCAGATGAATATTTCATTGAGTAAAACTGTAACAAGGTGGGCAAAGGGGCCAAGGAGTCAGGAATGTTTGGGTCAGAGAATTCTCCCAATCACAGAAAAGCTCCACAAAATGAGGGAATGACCTAAGAAAAGAGGAGAGTAGACAATCAAGAAATAGGGTCTTAGTACAGGAGAAATGAGAAGGCAAGGAAGTGATCATGAAAGCTGCTGCACTACCTTATAAGTCCAGCCAGGATCAGACCACAAGGGACCATGGAAAGGAGTCCTTGCAAAAAATTTTTGAATCTATTCCTATGTTTTAATGTTTGGGGAAATGGCATTGAAAGGCTGTTTACAGATCTGGCATGCTTAAAATTAAGTAGATTTAGGCCAATAAAATATGTAAATTAAATGCTGTGACACAACAAAAAGTTGGACAAAAAACAGTTGTAATTAATTACAGGATCTTAAGTGGCTCAACTGTGAACAATATTTACATAATGCCAATAAACATAACTATTGAATATTAACCAAAATAGAAATTTCATTCTATTAATAAAATTAGAAGAAAGATGAAGAACAGGAAGAGAGCAAAATCCTCATCTACCAGAAAACAGTCAATAGGATACTATACAAAAGTGAAAAGTGAAAACAGAGCAATCAAAAATCTTACTCAGAAATGTAGAAGAAATACAAGAATCTAGAGTTAAAAGAAAACATGGTTGCTTTGAAGGGGAGGTTCATGGGACTTCTATTTGCCATTATAGGCATTTTAGTGCTATCTTGACTTTTTAGATTATGGCCATAATTTACACTGATTGCTGTATATTGTCACCCTGCTTATTTAACTTATATGCAGAGTACATCATGAGAAATGCTGGACTAGAAGAAGCACAAGCTGGAATCAAGATTACCGGGAGAAATATCAATAACCTCAGATATGCAGATGACACCACCCTTATGGCAGAAAGTGAAGAGGAACTAAAGAGCCTCTTGATGAAAGTGAAAGAGGAGAGTGAAAAAGTTGGCTTAAAGCTCAACATCCAGAAAACTAAGATCATGGTATCTGGAGATGTGTATAAGAGACAGGGCAGGTCAGGTGGTCTGGTATTNACTAAAGAACCTCTTGATGAAAGTGAAAGAGGAGAGTGAAAAAGTTGGCTTAAAGCTCAACATTCAGAAAACAAAGATCATGGCATCTGGTCCCATCACTTCATGGGAAATAGATGGGGAAACAGTGGAAACAGTGTCAGACTTTTTTTTTCTGGGCTCCACAATCACTGCAAATGGTGATTGCAGCCATGATATTAAAAGACATTTACTCCTCGGAAGGAAAGTTATGACAAGTGGACATAGACAGCATATTACAAAACAGAGACATTACTTTGCCAACAAAGGTCCGTCTAGTCAAGGCTATGGTTTTTCCTGTGGTCATGTATGGATGTGAGAGCTGGACTATAAAGAAATCTGAGTGCCAAAGAATTGATGCTTTTAAACTGTGGTGTTGGAGAAGACTCTTGAGAGTCCCTTGAACTGCAAGCAGATCCAACCAGTTCATCCTAAAGGAGATCAGTCCTGAGTGTTCACTGGATGGACTGATGTTGAAGCTGAATCTCCAATACTTTGGCCACCTGATGCAAAGAGCTGACTCATTTGAAAAAACACTGATGCTGGGAAAGACTGAGGTCAGAAGCAGAAGGGGATGACAGAGGATGATATGGTTGAATGGTATCATCGACTCTATGGACATGGGTTTGGGTGAACTCCGGGAGTTGGTGATGGACAGGGAGGCCTGGAGTGCTGAAGTTCACGGGGTTGCAAAGAGTCGGACACAACTGAGTGACTGAACTGAACTGAAGGGGAGATGAAATTTCACAGCAGATGGAACAACTGGATAAGGTAATAAATCAGGTAACTAAGTTTGTACAAGAAAAGGTGCCATTCTCTCTTGGGAAACAGATTCACGAATTTGTGCCCAGGGATCAGGTGTGGGTCAATGACTGGAAACATGACTCCTTGGCCCCACAGTGGAAGAGTCCATACACTGTTTTTCTAACCACCCCTAGAGCAGTTAAAGTTGAAGGTGTCACTCCCTGGATCTGCCAAATGAGGATGAAGAGAACATACCATGCAGACCCAGAAAACGCTGAGTGGACTGCGCAGAGGCACTCCACTGACCCTCGAGAGACTAAGATCATCCTTAAGAAGAGAAGGAAAAGCAGATCCTGGATGAGCCCCTTCAGGATGAAGCTGCATATTCAACTCCTGCTGCTTGGCCTCATCAACGTGATTTTGAATTTAACTTCCGTCTCAACTCAGGAGAATGTTTTCATCTCATGGACACACTCCTATGCGGACTTCCACAGCACCTCCAAGTGCTGTGTTGTGGGGCTATGCCTCTGTCCGTGATGGATGGACTTCCTTGGTGGGTGTCACTGCTCCACCAAGGAGATTTTAAACCACTCCGCTCTTTTCTGGGATGACAAGAAAAGACTTTCCTTTCTCTTGTCAATCATAATCTCTCCCTGCTCTCTTGGTATAAACCAGACCTACAGTCAATAGACTCGGATCATGGGGTTACATTTGATGTAAACACCAGTTTCATAGGAGTAACAAAAGCCNTTTTAAACCACTCCGCTCTTTTCTGGGATGACAAGAAAAGACTTTCCTTTCTCTTGTCAATCATAATCTCTCCCTGCTCTCTTGGTATAAACCAGACCTACAGTCAATAGACTCGGATCATGGGGTTACATTTGATGTAAACACCAGTTTCATAGGAGTAACAAAAGCCTATACCTAATATTTAAAGAACAAAAGGAAAAAAAACTCCCTGACTGGCAAGGATAGACAGGCCTCTAGGTATGTTGAACAATTCTACCAAGTCTGGGATGAATATTTCTGGATGACCCCAGAAAAGGGTCAATTAATTACTCCTTCCACTACATGCTGGGAACAAAAAGAACAAAGGGTGGGGTTTGGTGACCTCCATTAGACCCCAAAGAACTAAAATATATGGGGTACCTATCCCCCGAAAAATGTAAATGAATATTCAAGTTCACATACCACCCCAACGAGTCCATCCATTGGCCAGGCTCTGATTGGAAATACAACCCTGTAATCTGCTGGATGGCACCAAATGGAACTCAATGGCTTTGTGGGCCTAACCTTTGGCCTTGGTTACCAATTCGCTGGATAGGCCGCTGTACACTGGGATTCACTTTTGCCCATGGCAGCATAAAGCTTAACCTACAACAAGCCCTGGTAAATCTACCTTATTTACATGCTAGGTGGACAAGGTCTGTGTTTCAATGGTATGAGTATATTGCTGTACCTTCTATAGGGACAACAAATATTATGATTAAAGTACAGGCCTAGACTAATTTCACAAAACAGACCCTCCTAGATGGTGCTAAAGCCATCCAAGCCTTAAATGGAGAACAAATCCAAATGCAAAAAGTGGTAATTCAAAATAGAATGGCTTTGGACATGCTCACAGCTGCTCAAGAAGGGACCTGTGCTGTACTTAAGGTTGAATGCTGTGTATATATTCCTGATTTACCTGGCAATGTATCAGCTGCTTTAGATGACATGAAAAACCAGGTAAAAGCAATGTCAAATGAAAACATTCCTTTCTGGACTTCTTGGGTGAAGAGTGATTGGCAGAAGACTATATTTACCATTGTTACCAGTTGCCTTGATAGTTCTGCTTTGTGGATCCTGCATTTTACAATGTATTATGAACTTTGTAACCCAAAGGTTGGTGTCGTTCTCCCAACCTGGTGGTCAGAGAGCCAGGGTGCGATATATCCCTATGAGTGATGCACATAGTATGAGTTAAGAGCATGAAAAGGGGGGAATGAAAGAGGAAACAGACAGAACAAGGTCCACCTTGAAAGCATCTTGGGCTGGACTGTGAACCTTGAGCTATATGTTCAGTATCTATGGAAACAACATGCCAACTGGGAAAACAAGCCCTCCCCCCAACCCAACCCTCCCTCCCCCGCGGCCCCCCA
>SJYA01001556.1:180117-239517 GCA_006410615.1 Neotragus moschatus | reverse complement strand
CGCGGCCCCCCACCCCCACCAATGGAAGAGCCCCAGGGCTCGTCACCTAAAAGAATACTCTAATTATCTGTGTAACTGAATAGAATCATAAATTGTGTTATGTTTATTGGGGTATGACCACAGGCCTATTGATAATTGTCCACTGTTAACTACCTAGGTTTAAGGTATATGCATCACGGTTTTATCAGGGGTTATCTTTGACTGTTCTTTCTTTTCCTTTGTTCAGACTAGTTTCAGAGAATTTGGGGAGGTAGGTTTGAGCATGTATACTTAGGGTATATAAGGTTTTCACAAAAATTGGTCAGGGGACTTGGCTAAGAGGAGACTCTACCTTGGGCCCGCGGGTGTAATAAACTACACTCTACTGAGGGCATTGTCCTTCTGAGTGAGTTTGTTTCCCGGCATGCATGGCTACAACAATATCACTTCATGTAATAAAGTGGTGTGTGTTCTTGAAAAGATGGTATTATTTTTGAGAAGTATGGAATTTCTACAAACTCATCACATGACAGAATGCAACAGACAAGCTCTTATTTAAGTCAAGCCTATAGAACAGAATATTTCAATCAGCAGCATATTTAAAAGGAAGTCCCTTTGTATAGAAGTAATTCTAAAATGTGTTATGATGATAAACACAATTTAACTTTTACCTAAAGAATCAAAGTGAGCAACTAATTTGAGTCATTAGACTGTACTAAGGGTTGCCCTCAGACATTTCTAATGCATACGGGGCTTCTAGAACTATGCCACAACATCCCATATGATTAAGCCTTTTGCATTCTTTATGCTTCGTTATTTTCTGTTCTTTTTATGTCACACTGTCACTTGTCAATACTATCACTATGATGATTTGTAATAGGACCAGTTGTTTAAATTCACCTAATATGTAGTAGGTACTTCTTTAAGTGTCTTCCCTACATTGCTTCATTTAGTCCTTAAAAGAACCCCATGGGAGAATGGTATATTACCATTTTACAGATAAGGATATCTAAGGCACAGAGAAGTAAAGTAGTTTGCAACAAGGCCAAACAGCTGGAATCCGAACTCAGACAGTCTACCATATTTGGTTAGTATGTCAAGTGAGCAGGGCCACATCCACCCTATTATGGTATGAGTCTGAAAAAACCTGGGCTTCCCAAGTGGCACGGTGGTTAAAAATCCCCCAGCAATGCAGGAGACACAAGAGACGTGGGTTCGATCCCTAAATCAGGAAGATCCCCTGGAGTAGCAGATGGCAACCCATTCTGGTATTCTTTCCTGGAAAATCCCATGGACAGAGGAGCCTGGTGGGCTACAGTCCACAGGGCTGCAAAGAATCGGACATGACTGAGCAGAGCACACACTTGAAAACTAGAGATATATGTAGTATAAGAGAACATACACTCCAAGATAGCATCAGAGAGAAGCAAGCATGTGAGTTTGGGGGAATCGACTCTTGGACACCTAGCCCTGTCAACAGGATTTTTTCTTTTTTCTGTAGTTCACAAGTATGCCTGTGTAGGTCAAGTCTGTTGGATAACTGAGTGTGGCAAGTTTGCTGAGCCTTGAAAATTAATTATAATTACAACAAAAACATTTTATAATATAAGCTTATTTATGTTTATCTGAGGTTGGATATTTTTCCATTAGAAATTTACTTTTTTAGGAAAAGCAGAGTTTAATTTTGGTTACATGAACGTTAAGAATATAAAGACAGTTATTTGGCACAGTAAGCGTGCCAGAAAGACATCAAGTATCAGGTGATAGAAAGTCATAAACACATGAACAAAGAATCCATTCATCCTTTGGCTTACTGAAAAGCAAATGAGAACATTGTGTAGGTTGCTAAGACAACTGAGATGTGATGATTAAATGTGAGATAATGAGCAGAATCACTGTACCTTTACGACTCAAATTTTTAGAATCTTTACTAAGCTCTAATCTATATTTATGGCTGCAACTTTAACAACACTTATTAAACAAAAAAGAAAAAAGAAAGAAAGAAACCAAACAGGCTTCAGGCTTTTGAAGACGCTTGAGGTCTTCCAATCAGAACAGAGCACTGGTATTAGAGAATGTGTGTGGTGTGGCAAAGAGAGGCGTTCCTGGCTGGAGATCAGCCCCACCTTGTAGCAATGATGGATGAGGTGCTTGCCAGAAACTATTACTGATGAGTCAAGAAAAAATATCTGCAACTGATTTATGTAAATTCCAAGTAAATATTTTCAAAAATACGGGAAAGACTAGAAATAGTTGCTTTTTTTAGAATGTGGCTATTTCAAATTTGGAACCCTGGGCTCTCTGTTTTGGCTACACTGTTCTGGTTGTTGCCTGAATGTGCCAGACAGGCGCCCATGGAAGGGCCTGTGCATTGCTCAACCCGAAGGGAGTACACCTTCCCCCGCTTTCTTCTTGACTTAACTTCAAATCTTTACTTAAGTATCATCCAATTGACAATCACAATCTACTCCCCCAATACTCCCCATCTCCCCTTTTACCACTAGAACTAATCGCTTTCTAAGATACTCCACTGTTACGTATGCTTCTGTTTTGTCACTCAGTTATCTCAAACTCTCAAACCAGTGCCTGACGCACAGTTGATATCCAATAAACGATAGCTGGAAGGGCAAGAATAAATGCTCCTATAATTGAACTGCTGAAAAGAAAACTAAGGTCCTCTAGTTTGTTCTCATTTTAAGTTGATCCAATATAAAACAGGATCTTCAATGTTTCTACTCACGTTGAATAACAATTTTAATTATTACTGTGATGCAAAGTAATGTCTTATCTTAGCTCCTCTGAGCTTCTGCATAAAAGTCACTAAACAAATGCTACTTTATGTGATGTGTTACTCTGACCAAATTAACTCAAAGCAGCTCACAGTCTCCAGAAAGACTGCTTTAGATTATTAACCATAAAGACTTCAGAGGAACTCAGTTTACTGTAGAAGTGACTGGCCAGGAATATAGCCATTCTCTGGAAGTCATCACTAATACATGTGGGGAAGTCAGGAGTTTTCTCATTTTGGGAGAATAATGCATGTTGTCAGAAAGAAGCAGCCAGATTCTTTCCACTGCCACCACGTCTCTTTCAAATCAAATCTATTATTTTATATTCTTAACACACACAGAAATACATGATATAGAAAGTTTAGAAAATGTGTTTAAACCATGAAAAGAAATTGTATATAATGTCTTCTCCAAAATAACCATAATTTACTAAGTGTCTCTCAGGTCTTTTAAGTAAGTTTCACTGTTGATTCCCTTGCCTCCATGCACTTGTGCCATGACTGATCTGTCATCACAAGTACAATTTTAATAACATTATTACCTGATCAGAAATCCACTAGTGACCTCCTAATGCCTGAAAGGCGGATGGCCAAAATTTCATGTTTGGACTCCAACTGATTAATGGCTAGTGTATTTCTTTAGGTATGCTTGAGAGTTGGCTTCAAAAGAAAGGGAGTCCAAACCTAGACAGTCATTTTAGCAAAATTGCTTTCTGAAGAATAAATAATTTAATTTGCAGGATGAAGTACATTCATCTATTATCTAACAACTGGATTAACCACAGGAAATGGAGAAAGCGATTTATATTTGGATTGGTATTTGAGAGCAGAAAAGGAGATTGGGTTTAACTAGTCAACTTGAGGATAAGAGCAAGAAGGTTAAAAATTGGGAGCAGGGTTTATAAAGAGGTGAAAGGAACTTGTCTTACTTTGAAGTCTGGTTGCCATTCCACATAATGCTCTCTTAAGAGATCTCTGCTTTGCAGATCATAGTTTGTAGATGTCTGATATAAAATTGAGCTCCAAATCTCCATACTAGTGAAATAGATAACCAGTGAGTTACAGGTAATCAGAGCAATGATACGTGCTGGATTAAAATGAAGGACTTGGGGCAAGGGTGCTGGATGAAGCAGGTGGGCAGGAAAGAGGTAGAATTGAGGGCACTTGATCAAGCTATCTGCTCAGCATCCTTTCCTTGGAAGTTGTTCTTCCCACTGAGTCATATGCTCCCAGACGTGGCTCTGGAAAGCCACTCAGGTATCATTCTCTTTCCTGGAAATTCGGAAGAGAAATAAAGAAAAAGAGAGAGATTCTATTATATGGATACCTAAAGAGGTAAACATTTAAAAATCAGAAAGAAGCAGTGTCACATGAATATTTTCCTCCTATTATAAGTCCAGGAGCAAAAATAAGACAGAGCAGCCAATGGGCATAAACAGAGAGAAAGACACTGAAGCAGCCAAGCAGTGAGGACACAGTGTATACGAGATAAACAGAAAGTCAGTCCCTGGTTCCCAGACCTTATGAGATCCAGCGAGCCCTATCTTCTCAATTTATCTAAGATATTATACTCCTGTTTAAACTCAGAGCAAAACAACAAAAATCTCCCCTTTTCTACCTAGACTGGTTCACACTAATAGCTGCAACTAATAAAGGTCCTAACTAAAATAACTAGGAATCCAAGCCAACCACAATCTATGCAAATTTACTGATCTTCCAACCTCGTCAACTATTTCTCCACACAAATCAAATTAAGACTAGTCACCAACCATCCGTAAAAGATATCTTTCATTTCAGTTTCTAGTTCTTTCCCTCATCTTAACCTTACTGTGGTTTCTCTTTCCCCCATTTCTTCGACTCTTATCTGTCCTCTGATACCCAGCTGTTGCCCTGTATCTTCCATTCAGCTCTTCCTAACCACTTCGGTCCACAGTGTTCAGCACTCAGGCTATACTCTGGTGTACCATTCTCAACCATTCCTCAGTGAAAGGAGCTCATCTGCAGGATGAGCAGGGAAGTACTGTCCTACACAGATGCTCTCGGGTAACTGCCTCGTACACAGATAGGATATTTTACTCTAATGTCTATGCAGGAAATGGTGACAGGAGAAGGGACTGAAAATCAAGCTATCTAAGCACCTGGCATAAATATATATATATTTTTTTCTGGAATTTTAGGTACTCGACTGTCAATCTGGAACTAAAGGATAAAAATTAAGTGGAATCAGTGAATATCTAGCACACCAGAATAAGGGCACAAGGAAAGTGAGTAACAGGTAGCCTAGGTAATCCTTGATATCTTATGGACAGCGAATAGGCATGAATAGTATATGTCCTTATTTTTAACATCTTGCCCAAAATTTCACTTTGAAGGTTATTGGTTCATGCTTCTATATATACTCTGAATATCTACTAAATACTGTCTGTCAGATTAATGACTAATGCCCTATGGAAAGTGTATTATTTAAGAAAGGCTTGTCCAAAAATCCCACAGGNGAGGGTTCAGTCCCTGAGTTGGGAAGATCTGCTGCAGTAGGGAATAGCAACCCCCTCCAATATTCTTGCTTGGGAAATCCCATGGACAGAGGAGCCTGGCGGGTTACAGTCCATGAGGCTGCAGAGCCAGGAAAGACTAAGCATTGAGCACGTTCACTTAACAGGTATGTGTTGAAGATCTGCTATACGTCAGGCCCTGCATGGTACCCTAATGTTACAATGGAGAGCAAAAGAAAGCAGAGATGATCCCTCATTTTGTGGAGTTTATAGTGTAGTGCATGAAGCAGGTATTAATCAAATGAAGCTATTCCGAAGGAGAAGCAGATGAGGCCATGAGGCCCTGTGACAGTAGGACCAGAAGTAGCTGGCTGGCCAGCAAAGGGTTCCCTAAGAAAGAAGCAGTGCACAGAGAGAAACACCAGAAGGATGAGTTGAAATTCAGTAGGTGAGCAAAGCTGGGGGAGGGGGGTTCTGGTCAAAGAAGGAAAGAAATGATCCAGCCTCTGGAAGGAGAAGCTTGGCATCTGTAAATGTAGATCTTCTGACAGAGGAAGCCTGATTGACACTGAAACTAGAGTAATAGGAAGTGGCCAGAGCATTCTAGACATTGTGGGCTACATCAAGAGTTGTCAACAGAGACTGTATGTGAAAAAGAAAATGAAATGGAAGCAAAGCAAAAAATGATCAAGAATAGAACCTCAAGATCTGAAGAGGGACAATAATGTAACTAAGTCTAAGAAGTGGAAATAATTCTATGAACTATATAGCTAGTTGTGTTACTGCAAGAATCTAAGTTGACTGGAACTACATTATGAAAATTTGAGGAAATGCAACCTGGTATTAATAATTTTTGATGTTTCTTGGAGACAGAATATTAGGCTAGATGCCCCTCTGATTTGACACAGTGAAATACAATGTGCGTTTTCAGCAAGGAGCTCTCAGCTTTCACTGCTATGAAAAAATATAACATTTAATTTTTTTGACAGGCAATTATATACAGATAAACATTTCAGGCTTCTGGAATTATTGCAATAATTATTTTACTAGAAAATAATCATGTATAACTTAATACCTTTAAATATAACATTGTCAAATCATAACTCTTTACATAAGATGAATTAGTTGCCATTTTTAAGCTTTTAAAACATAGACATCGAATAACTAAACTTCCTGAGGTTCACTTAAATATTATGATATTAAACTGAGACTAATTCCAAAGCTTTGTTGAAAGCTGGAGAGCTGTTCTGCCTTTCTCTTGATAATTGTAGTTGGTGTTGACTAGGGAACCCTCCCCATTACACATAGAGTCTTTTGTCATTCACCACGTGCAAAAACCATCATCTTAGCTATCCATACCATAAGTACTTCCTATGTATATACTTTAATATTCTCCTTTAGATCTCTTTACTATAATCTACTGGCAATATTGAAGCCACAATGAGAGCAAAAATAGGAAAAGAACTGGTATAATTCCTAGAAGTCACTTCAGAGCTCAATTTCACCAAAATTTTTATTTCCATGTATTCCTTAATTAACAAAACAAGTACATAACAAAACTGCCTGATTTGAGTTTTATTTCATTTCTAAGCTCTTGATCTCTTCTTGGTGAAAACGCTCTATTAGTTAGAGCCCAAAAAGGAAAAAGTGAAGAGAAAGAAGCTCAACAGAGGTATCATTTGGGTATTATGGGAACTATTTTAACATATAGGCACTCTAAGATATTTGCCAAGAATGAAATAAATTGCTTCACGTCATATGACAAATGAAAGGTAGAAGAGCTAAAAAACAGATGAAGCTCATAGAACCTTCTAACTTCATTCATCTAGGTGATATCTATTACATTAAAATTAAACAAAAACCATGTATGTTTAGGGATGACTCATGTAAGACACAAATCTGAAAAAAGTCACCATGAACATAAAAAAAATCAACATAAAAATGACACATCAGATTTTGTTTTAAATGGTCTAGTAAGAATTTTAGGGTAAGATAAAGCATGAGAAATAAAACTTTTAGTTTTCTCATGTACTCATTTTAAGGTTAACATGAGTTTTAGGAACAAAGACCAACAATACTACATTCTCAACATTGTTATGACACAGAGGAAAGTGAAAAAAAAAAAAGTACACTTAAGGAATGTCAGTTTTTCTACGAAGCACATTCTATTGCTTTCCATGTACCATGAAACTGAACAAATACTGACATCTGACTTCCAGTATATATACATAATGTTCTTTCTAAGAAGACATTTTACCTTCCTGATACTGCATGGGTTTGTAAACTCTCTTTTTACGAATCTACTAGGCACTCTGGCAGCTCAAGAGTCTCTTTCCAAAAGAGGAATTAAGGCCAAGCAAGACAAAGAATTTGCTGATACACATATGTCACTCCAAGAATTTCCCTGACAAAGTCTCCACGCCCAATTTAATTACTTCCCTACTGTAAAAACACTTTCCATCTGCATTTATTCTAATCTTTTCAAATCCAAAACCAACACACTATAAAGCTAGCTAAATAAATGAATGATATTAGCTTTAGGTTCCAAGACAGGGAGCATTTTATAAGGCAGTGGGTCTCCAGCTCCCATGCATTTTGTGCTGATACAGTATTTCATTTTGAGCTCAGTTCTTTATTTTAGATTTGTTTAGAATAGAATTACTTAGCCCCAGGCCTTAAATCTCTCTCTCTTTCTCCCTCTCACACACACATAGGGAAGGGAAGGAGTTGGGGGGAGAGAGAACATGAATGTTTGTGGTTCTTAATAAGCAAAAAGAATGTACCCATACATGTACACACTAAAGTAATGCTGTCCACTGTCTATAATAAAAGCATTTTCATGTAGTTTTTTTTTTTTTTTTTGTTTTTCATAAAAAGAAACAGGTAACTTTCTTTTTTTAAAAAAAGTATTTATTTGGCTGTGTTGGGTCTTAGTTGCAACAGACGGGATCTATAGTTGGGGCATTCAGGATCTAGTTCCCTGACCAGGGATTGAATCCGGGCCTCCTGCCTTGGGAACGTGGACTCTTAGTCNTTTTTTTTTTTTTTCAGTTGTTCATAAAAACTGAACCTCAGTACATGCATATACTGAATACTATTTTTGGCCTCCCTTGACTTGTTGACTGTTCGCAAGTTATTGTATCCTTTCTATGCACAATGTTCTTCAGCTCTTCCTAGTCTCTATTTTGTGTTCCGTCACTGCACTAAATAATATCATTATGGCACTCCCAGCTCTAACATCTGTGAGTAAACAGAGAACCCAAGAATAGCCACCTCTTTTTGTTCCTTGACATTGTGAAGGTGTGGAGGTTGTCTTTTGCACCAGAAGTTAGGAGAAAGGACCAGACATTATTAAAATGTTTGGGCAACACTGAACCAATAAACAATTCCAGGTTTTCTTGAAGGCCTTTCCATCTTGGGTTTTTATAAATAAGATTTGTTTTATTTGTTTATTTTTTATATCAATAAGCTTTAGTGCCCTTAGAAATTGATTTGCCTTAGGTGGTGTGGTGGTGAAGAATCCACTTGCCAATACAGGAGACACAGGTTTGATCCCTGGGTCAGGAAGACCCTCTAGAGGAGGAAATGGCAACCCACTCCAATATTCTTGCCTGGAAAAACCCTATGGACAGAGGAGTCTGGTGGGCTACAGCCAATGGGGGTCACAAAGAGTCAGGCACAACTGAACATGCATACATGGAAAGGATCCATATATTGCAGATTAGAAAACTTTTATAAGTCCCTAATCCAAGTCAAGATATTTTTCAATTAATATATGTTGTATAATAATATATAATAAAATGTATTTAAAATAATCTATTAAACATAATTTATTTACCATAAGTGTAAAATTGTATTTTTAAGGCTAAATGGGCTGGGATTTCCTAGATAAGAGAAGAATCTAGTTCCAGGTTTAAATACATTGAAATCTGAACTCTCTCTTGAACTTATTGATATAAACTGTAAACAATGAATCAGTTTAGTGACTTTCTGCTTGTTTAAAATTTATTAAAGTACAGCACTATTTGTTCAAAACTCTTGAGTGGCCTCAAAAATAAAAAAAAATTGATATACAGTATTAATAAAAATAATAATTATGTTGTTCTGTTTTCCCTACTACCCATCAAGACCAGCAGCTTGCAAAGGCTATCTAATTAGCTAAATAACAAGTCATAGGTGGATTTCTCTGGAGAAGGCAATGGCACCCCACTCCAGTACACTTGCCTGGAAAATCCCATGGATGGAGAAGCCTGATAGGCTGCAGTCCATGGGGTCGCTAAGAGTCGGACACGACTGAGTGAGTTCACTTTCATTTTTCACCTTCATGCATTGGAGAAGGACATGGCAACCCACTCCAGTGTTCTTGCCTGGAGAATCCCAGGGACGGGAGAGCCTGGTGGGCTGCCGTCTATGAAGTCGCACAGAATCGGACACAACTGAAGCGACTTAGCAGCAGCAGCAGCAGCAGGTGGATTTCTCGTAGACGTCAGCAAAATGGTCAGGAAGGAAACATCCACAAGCAATAGAGCTTGAGTTTCCTCTCTCCATATGTCCTCTGTTGCTGCTGCTGCTGCTAAGTCGCTTTAGTCGTGTCCGACTCTGTGTGATCCCACAGACGGCAGCCCACCAGGCTCCTCCGTCCCTGGGATTCCCCAGGCAAGAACACTGGAGTGGGTTGCCATTTCCTTCTCCAATGCATGAAAGTGAAAAGTGAAAGTGAAGTCACTCAGTCATGTCCGACTCTTAGCGACCCCACGGACTGCAGCCCACCAGGGTCCTCGGTCCTTGGATTTTTCCAGGCAAGAGTACTGGAGTGGGGTGCCATTGCCTTCTTCGGAATTACTCTACTTTGTAAGAAAAAATTTAATTGTTCACCCATTTCCTAATGTTCCAATAAACTAAAACTCTTTGGTTCTATATTGATACCTAATCATAAAAGACAAAGGTCAAATGTCAAAAATCCTATACCATATCATATCTTAATACTTTTGATGATTCAAGAGAAAAAAAGACATACAATCATTTTACTATCTATCCCTAATATATATAGGAATTAATTATAGGAATATCATATTACATAAGACCAAGATTTACTCAAATTGTAAATGGACTGTATATAGTATATACTTGCTTTCTAAAAGGAAAATACTGTACCAAGAAAATCATTATATACAACATAGGCCGGAGCGAGTAGGACAAAGTAAACTAGACCCATTTCATCATTAAACACAAATTTGTTAATGCAGTAAGCTGAGTTATACCATTAATATTAGGTTGGCTAAATATTTCGCTCAGGTTTTTCTGTGACAGTATGAAAGACCTGAACAGACTTTTTGGCCAACCCAGTATTACTGTGTGAAGGGTGTGTGTGTGTACGTGTTCAGTCATGTTCAACTCTTTGTGACCCCATGGGCTATAGCCTGCCAAGCTCCTCTGTCCATGGGATTTTCCAGGCAAGACTACTGGAGTGGGTGGCCAAGCCTTCTTTCAGGGGATCTTCCTGACCCAGGAATCAAACCTGAATCTCTGTGTCTCCAACACTGGCAGATGAATTCTTTAGCACTAGCACCACCCAATTACTGTTGTAATAGGATTTAAAATGCTTTTACTGACCTTTAAAATTGAGGCCTGGATTTTTAAACAAAAACAGTGAAGAGGTATAGGCCTAAAAATGTCTGTTGTGCACCTGGTCCAGGCACAAACAGTTAAATGGTGCCAAAGTCCTGTATGTAGTGGTCTGATCACTTTAATTCACCATTTCTTCAGGCTTTATATAAACATAAAAAGAATATCAGGGCTTCCCTGATAGCTCAGCTGGTAAAGAATCTACCTCCAATGCAGGAGACCCCAGTTCAATTCCTGGGTCAGGAAGATACCCTAGAGAAGCGACAGACTACCCACTCCAGTATTCTTGGGCTTCCCTGGTGGCTCAGGTGGTAAAGAATTCACCTGCACTGTGGGAGACCTGGCTTCAATCCCTGGGTTGGGATCCCCTGGAGGAGGGCATGGCAACTCACTCCAGTACTCTTGCTTGGAGAATTCCAATGGACAGAGGAATCTGGTGGGCTACAGGAGACGGGGTCGCAAGGAGTCAGACATGAATGAAGTGACTAAGCACAAAGAGAATGCCAAGTTAATTTTAGTTCTTCCAATTTGATGACATTCTCAAATCTAGCAACATTTGATTGAAAAAAAAAAGGTAGATTTCAGTAAACACAGATTTAAAAGATATTCAGTTTCTGGAAAAAATTTCCAATGTGAATACATTATAAGAAGAGGGTAGAAAGAAAATTGAGGATGAACTTAATAAATACTTTGGGAGTATATTTTCAAGTATTCCTAGAGATGTTTCTACTGTTGTTCTTTAAAGCTAACTTCCATCAATGTCCTTTTATTAAATATCATGAGTAATGACATCCCAGCCAGTCTAATGTACGATTTCCATACAAATAGGTTCTTAAACCCCATGTTTTACATTACAGTTGTATCTGGAGTATAACATCGTATTAGTTCTCCAAAGTTGCGATTTTTCTTCGTGGAGTCTTGGCCTCTGTTTTACTGTACCTGGAATTCTGGGGTTCGGGAACATCTGCTTCTGTGCACGTTTTCTTTACCTGTAAGAAAAGAGTACTAGTTAGTCTCATATGAAAAAAGAACTTCCTCATTCAGTTTCATACACTTGCTAAACTTAAAGTGGATACAGCTCTTCTCACCAGGATCTCTATAAAATATTCCCCACATTTTACAGCAGCAGCGTGCAGTATTAAATAGTGTATTTCATTATTATCCCATGAACAGCTGCCAAAGTCACTTCCCTAGACTCCATTAGTATGTAAAACGCTCAGCTAAAATAGCTTGGGACTTGCTTAAGTAGGAACAAAGAAACCAAAGAACCAGGTTTCCCACTTAGGAATTGGAAAGCCACACAGTTCTCAATTCACTAAGAAATGTTTTTCCAATTGATACTGCTTCTGTCTCCTACTAAAGTGCACAATAATAAACACCAGGTTCTGGGGGCAAAGCATAGTGTTAGCTAAATCATTCACATATTAATTTTCATTTTCTCAATCCAGTGGCTGTATGTTTTATATATTTCTCAGCATATCAATTAAGTTTCGGTGTTGCTCACAGACTTCTCATATATATTTGAAGTATACTTTGCAGACTATATTTCAACTTTGTGGCTTTTAACCCACACAAGGTAAAGGATGAGAGAAACAAAAAAAAAAAAGCTTTTGCTTTTAGTATATGCTATCCAATTCTGGTCAAAAGTCTGTGGTATATCCTCTAAAATAAGGTAAAGCACACATCCATTGCCTTTCACAATTTAACTTCAAGCACATGTCTGACTATCATGGTTTTAATGGGTACGTTATATGCAAAGTAAAGGCCATTTCAAAAGTTTCTTAGTTAATATGGAATATAAACAAGATATATTAATTACCAAGTACACAGTCATATAGTCTGGGTGTTTATATTCACATGGTCTACTTATGCAGCCTATAGAATCCAAGGCACTTTAACTTCTAATATGCAGCTTGGAAGTGAAAAAATAGTCTACTGGATATATGCTGTGAACATACAACATGAGTGTAAGTTGTGATACAAGTGGTATTTCTTAAGAGTAGGTTTTGAATTTTAAAGATACAGCATTTTCTTTCCAACTCACAAATATTTTCAAGTATTCCTAGAGATGTTTCCACTATTGTTCTTTAAAGCTAATTTCCATCAGTGTCCTTTTGTTAAATATTATGAATAATGACATCCCAGCCAGTTTAACGTGTGATTTCCATACAGATAAGTTCTTGAACTCCATGTTTTACATCACAGTTGTATCTGGAGTGTAACATCTTATTAGTTCTCCAAAGTTGCAATTTTTTTCTTAGTTAAGTCTTGGCTCTTAGTGAAGTGAAGTCTTATTTCCTTCCTCATCTCAGAAGAATGCGTTTTGAAAAAAAAAACAAAAAACCTACACTTTCAAAAATCGGTGTCCTTGCTTTCAATTCTGGGTCTAGATATTTTATAATCAGGGGAATCAATTGTTTGCTTGATTAACTTTACTCTCTTTTGCGTCTGGAGTATATATCCACACAGTATGAAAATAAAACTGACCAGCAAAGAGATTATCATTCTTACCCTATTATGTAACATCTATGGTCTCAATACAGAGCTCAACACCATGAGATGGAAGGGCAAAGAAATATTTTTGAGTAATTAGTGTAAAAAAAAAAGAAAGAAAAAAGAACACTTTTCTTTAAAATGTAAATGTAAAATCCACTATGAAACCCATGAAAGTCTTATGTCCATGAACAATTCCAAGAAAAATAAGAACCAAAAGGAAAGGATATGATATTAAAACCCTTCTTTCCTATGATTCATCACCTGAAATTATATGAACTTCCCAATGAATATGTAGAAATCACATTGAAGTGAATGTTCGTTTTTGAAAGACTATGATAACTTGAGTTTGGGACTAATTAAAGAAGCTCCAGATCACACAAGCAAACTAGACAGACATTCTCAAGCAAGAGTTACAATGAGACAACCTTCCTGTGGTTTAAAAAAATAAAGCTTTTAAAGACATATTTAAACCAATGGCTTTACAAAACTTCATTTAAATAATTAACCAGAAAGTTAATATTTTAATTTACTCTCAATATAGTAATTGTAATGCAGAGAATACATTTACTGATTACTTACTATCTAGTATGCACAATCTTAGTTGCTGTCATTGTTGCTTAGTCACTAAGTCATATCTGACTCTTGTGACTCTATGGACTGCAACCCTACAGGCTCCTCTTTCCACGGGATTTTACAGCCAAGAATACTAAAGTGCATAGCCATGCCCTTCTTCAGGGGATCTTCCTGACCCAGGGGTCAAAGTCCCATCTCTTATCTCTTATATTGCAAGTGGGTTCTTTACCACTGATCCACCAAGGAAACACAATGATTAATAAGTATGTGATGAAAGACTGAAGTAGATATATTCTTTTAGATATTGTTAGAGTTTTGCACTCTTCAAAGTAATTCTTTTTATAGGCTTTATTCATTTGTTCATGGTCAAATGAGGGAAGAATAATATTTAGGCTACCATGACTACTACAGGAGAGTTTATACAGTGTTATCCATGTTCAGAGGACAATCTACCCCAGCCAAAGGAAGAGAGGATGGCAACAAAGGATGTGATTTCTGAACTAAGTTTTAACATGTTATTGACTGTTTTGCAGAAACTAATGCCTATGGGCCACAATATGAAAGAAAGTAAAACTGAAAGTTGCTCAGTCATGTCCAATTCTTTGCGACCCCATGGACTATACAGTCCATGGAATTCTCCAGGCCAGAATACTGGAGTGGGTACCCTTTCCCTTCTCCAGGGGATCTTCCCAACCCAGGGATTGAACCCAGGTCTCCCACATTGCAGGCAGATTCTTTACCAGCTGAGCCACAAGGGAAGCCCATATGTCTCCAGCCAATAATGTGTTAAACGATATAGGTTTCAAAGACTAAATCTGGAAAAAGGTAGGTACTTCAACATCATGGTGTTTGTCAGAGAAATCATATTTTGAAGGCCTTATAAATGATGAAGAATTTGGAATTTAATATTTGGACAATGAAGACCATTGAAGGATTTTAAAAAACAGATTGGGTAAAGATGGTGCATAAGACAGTGTAGAAAGGACCAGGCTGAGGACTGAANTAAATCTGGAAAAAGGTAGGTACTTCAACATCATGGTGTTTGTCAGAGAAATCATATTTTGAAGGCCTTATAAATGATGAAGAATTTGGAATTTAATATTTGGACAATGAAGACCATTGAAGGATTTTAAAAAACAGATTGGGTAAAGATGGTGCATAAGACAGTGTAGAAAGGACCAGGCTGAGGACTGAAAGACAGATATGAGCTTAATGCAACAAGAGAAGAAGTACATATTCCACAAAAACAGACACAGTATTGATAGTGTATATCACTAATCCCTAGCTTTGAACAGGTGCTCCTTTCTTTGGTCTGAATGTTTGTGCCCCTTCAGAATTCATCTGCAAAATCCTAACCCCTCCAAATCAGGAAGTGAGCCTTTTGGGAGGTGCTTAGATCTGAAAATGAAGGCTTTCCAAATGCTTTTAATGCTCTTAAGAAAGAGACTCCACAGAGCTTCCTACCCCTTCTACCATGTGAGGAAACAATGAGAAGTCACTGGCTTTGAATCAGGAGGTGGGCTGTCATCACATAAAACCATGCTGGAGCCACCATCTTGGACCTCCCAGCCTCCATAACTAAGAGAAACAAATGTATGTTTCTATAAGCTACATGAAGTATCTCATTATAGCAGCCCAAATGGATTAAGACAGTCCCCAGATACTAGGTCACTAAGTGAATCATAGGCTTGGATCACCATGATATTGAATGGTTTGCTTTGGAAATAAACAGAGATGATTCTGTCATTTTTGATTGCATCCAAGTACTGCACTTCAGACTCTTTCATTGACCATGATGGCTACTCCATTTCTTCTAAGGGATTCCTCNGCCGGAGGAGAGCAGGACGACAGGTGATGAGATGGCTGGATGGCATCACCAACTCGATGCACATGAGTTTGGGTGAATTCCAGGAGTTGGTGATGGACAGGGAGGCCTGGCATGCTGTGATTCAAGGAGTCACAAAGAGTTGGACACGACTGAGCGACTGAACTGAACTCTGAACTGAAGTGAATCAGTCTATCAGTGATAGACGATGAAGACCTAAATTAAGACAGGAGTTATGGGGAGAGTTGAGAAAATGTTTTTAACAGATATTTCTAATCAAAAATGACAGCATATTGTTACTGACTAAAACAAAGTATAAAAGAGAATATGATCTGAATAAACACCATTGCTGACTCAATGGACACGAATCTGAGCAAACTCTGGTAGATAGTAAAGGACAGGGAAGCCTGACATGCTGCAGTCTATGGAGTCGCAAAGAGTCAGACACAACTCAGCAACTGAACAGCAAAATGATGTGATCTTTTAATCTGTCCTTGAAAAAACTTTGGTAATAACAAAGATCAAAAATGTTAACTTATAACTTCATTAAAATACTTCAAAACCTTATCTTTTTTCTGAATTGATGAAGAAAAGTTAGATAAATTATTAAGAAACTTATTTTGCAAATCCCAATTATGCAGAGCCGTTAGTCATGACCCGTAGGAGCTCCAATCACGAAGAAAATTAAAAATAGAATTACCATGTGATCCAGGAATCCCACTCTGAGAAACAGGCCCAGAAAAAAATTTAATTCAAAAGCTGCATGGACCTTTATGTTCACAGCAGCACTGTTCACAATAGCCAAAACATGAAAACAACCTAAATGTCCATCAACAGATGAATGGATAAGGAAGACACGTACATATACACAATAGAATACTACTCTGCCATAAAAAAGAATGAAATAATGCCGTTTGCCCTTTCATGGATCACAGTCTTGTCTTAAGGAAGGGGCTTGCATAACCCAACGAAGCTATGAGCCATGCCAATTAGGGCCACTCAACATGGACGGGTCATAGCAAAGTCTGGGAAACAGCTGTTTGAGCAAACTCCGGGAGACAGTAGAGGGGAGAGCAGCTTAGCGTGCTGCAGTCCATGAGGTTGCAAAGAGTCAAATGTGACTTAGCAACTAAACAACCAAAAACTTAGCAACTAAGCAACCATTTGCAGCAACATGGATATAGCTAGCGATTATCATACTAAGTGAAGTAACTCAGAAGAGAAAGACAAGTGTCCCACTTGGGGTACAAAAAGAGAGAGAGACAATAACATATGACATTACTTCTATGTGGAACTAAAATATGGCCCAAATGAACCTCTCTACAAAGAAAAGCAAATTCATAAACATGGAGAATAGATTTCTTGCCAAGGGGTAGGAAGCTAGGGAGCAGGATGGACTGGGAGTTTGGGATTGGTAGAAGCAAACTATTATATTTAGAATGGATAAACAACAAGGTCCTCCTGTGTGTAGAGCACAGGGAACTATATTCAATACCCTGTGTAAACCATAATGGAAAAGAATACAAAAAAAGAACGTATATATGTGTATAACTGAGTCATTTTGCTGTACAGTAGAGATTGACACAACACACTACATCAACTATACTACAATAAAAAATAAATTAATAAAAATAAATTTTAAAAAACTTATCTCAGTATCTTCATCCTGCAATTAGAAGCCAAATAGACAGTTTTACCTAAATTTAAACACACTCTCCTATTTGAGAGATCAATACTTCATTAAATGGTGACTGCTGAGATATACACTCTATTAAAGATAGACTACTCTTACAAAATACATAGAATTTTGTCTTTAATGACTAATTGTTTCAAATTTATTTTGAAAAAAGTTGGAAACAAGCAGGTCAAGAAACGAGACAGAATTTCATGCCCATAATTTAAATCCAAATCTCAGATTTTATGACACAGTAGGAAGTAAACAAAAGAATATACCGAAAGAAAAAAGACAAATAATGTTGCTGCTGCTCCTGCTAAGTTGCGTCAGTCGTGTCTGATTCTGTGCGACCCCATAGACTCCATAGATTCCATAGGCTCCCCCATCCCTGGGATTCTCCAGGCAAGAACACTGGAGTGGGTAGCCATTTCCTTCTCCAAACATGTTAAATGCACTTAATTGATGGCAAAAATGTGAAAATTAACACTACTTAATGTTATAAAAGTACATGCAAAAATCAAAGTAAGATGAAAAATACTTAAAAGTTTATTTCAAGAATATAACTATTAGGATGTAACAAAGATACAAATATCAAACGCTGAAATTTTTGAATGAATGAACACAGCTGAAATATTTGAGTGTTTATTATATGCTATATAATGCTTAGGTAGTTACTAATTTTTACCCCAAGTCACAGATGATAATACTGAGAAATAGAAAGATTAATCTCCAAGCAAGTTATGTAATAAATTTCAAATCCAGATCTCTGAGGGCATTTTAACCACTAAATGTTAAAAACCTAAAATTCATAAACACATAAACTAGTACTGTTTGAAATGAAGATCAAAACATTTTGATATTTAAAAGTTCAATTTTTATTATATTATACTAACGACAATTGCTGCCATCTATTAAGCAAGTATTCTTTCAACTGGAATTAGACTATTGTTGCTGTTGTTTAGTCTGCCCATGGGNATTAACACTACTTAATGTTATAAAAGTACATGCAAAAATCAAAGTAAGATGAAAAATACTTAAAAGTTTATTTCAAGAATATAACTATTAGGATGTAACAAAGATACAAATATCAAACGCTGAAATTTTTGAATGAATGAACACAGCTGAAATATTTGAGTGTTTATTATATGCTATATAATGCTTAGGTAGTTACTAATTTTTACCCCAAGTCACAGATGATAATACTGAGAAATAGAAAGATTAATCTCCAAGCAAGTTATGTAATAAATTTCAAATCCAGATCTCTGAGGGCATTTTAACCACTAAATGTTAAAAACCTAAAATTCATAAACACATAAACTAGTACTGTTTGAAATGAAGATCAAAACATTTTGATATTTAAAAGTTCAATTTTTATTATATTATACTAACGACAATTGCTGCCATCTATTAAGCAAGTATTCTTTCAACTGGAATTAGACTATTGTTGCTGTTGTTTAGTCTGCCCATGGGATTTCCCAGGCAAGAATACTACAGTGAGTTGCCATTTCCTTCTCCAGGGCTCTTTCCAACTTAGGGATCAAACCCACGTGTGTCATTTAGTCTATGAAGACAAGCATGATGCCTGAAATTATCCTATTAAAACTGAGAAAACTAAGGCTCAAACAGGTTAAAAACCTAGCAATGTCTCACAGCTAACAGGGAGAGAATTAGAACCAAATGCTATATAGCAAGCCTTTCTCTCTTACGTTCCATTTGCCAGTTGCTTTTATTAGGTTTGTTTGAAAATTAAGAGTTGAAACTAACATTTTGTGGAAAATTTTTGAAGGAGATCCTACTAGCTACTTCTTGTGATATATCAACTATTAAGTGAATCTTTTAAATTGGATGATGGAAGTAACCAGTGTTTAACCAAGCAATAGTAACATGTAAAGTCCATAAGCAAAGTATGATGGAATTTTGAGCAAATTATCCAAATACCTTTCATGCCCACCACCACCGTTAATACCCTAACAAGTGCAAAGATAGTGTAATGTAAAAAACAATCTCTGTTTTGTTGTTGTTGTTGCTGTTGTACGTCTGAAGCATCAGGATTCATTCATTCAAAAGGTTTTACCGAATTTCTTGGGGTATACGAGGTACCATTCTAGGCACGGAGATGAACTAAACCTGAACAGTCCACCAAAGTTGCCCTTAGCCATGTGTGGCTATTTAGAACTTGAAATATGGTTAGTCTAAATTGATATCTGCTGTAAGTATAAAAGGCACAGGGGATTTAAAAGACTCAGTATGTAAAAAAAGGGAGCATATTTCAATATTTTTAAATAATATTGATATATAACATAACCTTATTATATATATGTGAAATGAAATTTAGGTATATTATGTTATAAACATTTCCTTTTATTTTTCTAACTAAAATGCTTTTATTTTTCTAAGCTAAAATCACAAGTGGCTTAGATTATACTTTTGTTGAACAGCACAATGACTTAGACCAACAAAATCTGCCTACATGGATCATGCATTCTAGTTGAGAAGATATACAATTAAAAAGTAAGCAGATAAGCAAAGAATATGTCAACAGCAGTGATTGCCAAGAGGAAATAAAGCAGAACAAGGAGGTAGAAAAGACTGGTCTAACATTAGCTAGACAGTTATTTTAAAAAATGACACTTCTTTTTCATGAAACCATTCTTCAAATCTTTAGGCTGACATGAACAGTATAAACTGTACTTTTTAAACAATTAAAAAGAATGCGAGATCTGGTATTGAGAATAATGAATACTTTCAATATCTGGAAAATACATATAGAAAATATAATTTCTAGGATATTCTGCACTATGAAAATTGTGTTCAATTATAAAGACTGCCTTGAAGTTTTTCACATTTTCTAGCTACTAGATACTTTGAGAGGCTTATAATCTTTTGAGGAAAACAGAATTAGCTCATAAAGAAAAATTGCAAAGAAAAACGTTTCTTTTATCCTATCTACCATCTTCTAAAAAAAGCTGGAACCAATTACCCCAATTATTTTGTACTTAATCTTGCTGTTTATAAATCCTGAAACAGTAATGATAAAAAAAAAAAGTAAAGGACGGAATAATGGAAAAAGACATTTTGAAAGAGCTCTTTTGTAACTTCATTTTATTTTGAAATCAACTTTAACAATAAGGCCTTAGAACATACTATACAGTGATAATAAAAGATCAATTCGAAATTCTAAATGCAAAATAAAAACTTTAGAAATAAAAGTTTTCTGTTATAAAGAGTAACATACAAATTCCTATAGGAGGTATGTGAGACAGTCTTTATTTCCTCATTGAACCATGTATAAATCTAATATAGATTTGAATGCATTACTGTTTAAGGAAAAGAATGGATAAAAATAGATATAAAAATAAAATTTGTTTCTTCAGTGCAAATTGATTGTAGGTTATCACATGAAATACTTTTTGTAAATACAGAAAGTGATACAGAATTACTGCCAACAATAATTGTCAGCCTTGATTCTATTTCAAATGTGAATAACACAAAATGTGAATCTGACTCACAAATAATTTGTATACAAATACTGTAGTGTATCAGTGCCTAGAGTTTTATATTAATACACACTTTATAAAATGCATTTTATGATTAGGTTAGATAAATTATTATAGATTATTGCTGATAAAGCAGAATGGGAACCTAACTTTAGTTACCATTAAGTTTTGATTTAGTAAAATAAAGGAGAGAGAGAGACATCTGCTACTCTGCTGCTGCTAAGTCGCTTCAGCCGTGTCCGACTCTGCGACCCCATAGACAGAGGCCCACCAGGCTCCCCCTGTCCCTAGGATTCTCCAGGCAAGAACGCTGGAGTGGGTTGCCATTTCCTTCTCCAGTGCATGAAAGTGAAAAGCGAAAGTGAAGTCGCTCAGTCGTGTCCGACTCTTCGCGACCCCATGGACTGCAGCCTACCAGACTTCTCCATCCATGGGATTTTCCAGGCAAGAGTACTGGAGTGGAGTGCCATTGCCTTCTCCAGAGAGAGACATACTGAGATATAAATTTTTATGTGCCATTTTTTGGATATTTTCTAGTAGAATTTGGCCATAGTTGAATTTTAAACTACATATCAGAATTTAAAGGTTTTTCTTTTAATTATTGCAGCTTTACTCTAGAAATGTAAATTACTCTCTCATTTAATACATCTCCATTAGCTGATTCTTTTTAACACATTTAATTTTTTTTCAATTAGTTGAACCAAACTTAGAATTTAATGTGCTTCCACCCAGATCATCCTGTTCTCTAATTAATAACATTAAATAAATATGAATTAAACTATGTCTTTTTCTATTTTACTTCAGAATGCACACAATAACATAGGTAAAAAAATATAAAAGTAGGTATACAAATTAACTTTAAAATAGAGTCAAAGTAATAATAGTTGGCATATTCAAGTAAATATATATATTTTGCACTAGAAGCTTTTGTCAAAAATTATTCTAATGTTTATTTACTTAGAGTAATGAAAGAAAATATATGTTCATTTTTTAAATATAATATTTATAAGTTAATAGTACTTTAGAATTTAGCGCAGGATATACCCTTTATTGTGATAACCTATGATTACTTGGGCATCCAAGCAGTACAATTTATACTGAGAAGATGAGCACAGAATTGCTACTTTACTAGCCCCACACAGATAAAATTTATACTTTCTAAACTATCTTCAATGAAAATGTCTCGACATTTCTCAGATAGATCTATTTTACATTTTAAAGGTATGTTACAATGGAATACTTGACTTCTAAAAAAAAAATCTTTGGAACACAAAGTTTGTCACACAGAACTTTAAAAAAGATAGATCTGTTTCAATATGCCCACACAAATTTGAGATGTTTTTCCAAAAAATGTAAATACCATGTCGCCGCAGAATGGTGTTCAAAAAATTAGAGTTTCGTAGATAGACTTTGTGAAAATCTAATCACTAAATAATCTAATAAAAACCATTTTTATAAAGTGTCATTCTTCCTTAGAAACAAAAATCTTGTGGCTCTATAATTCACACATTTCTGAAATTCTTTTCATGGGGTTAGAGAAGTTTCTTTACTCCTCCTCTTTATTAGTATATTCCTCCTCAGTATCTTTATCACTGCTTACCTGAGCTTCTCCCTGTAACACCAAGTATGGGTTTCCAAAAGCCCAAGCTCCCACTTACTTATAGTAAAAGTGAGAGAACTCTGCTGCATAACTGGAAGTCTGCATCTACTTCAGTCTATAGAAAAACTCTTTAATGGATATTCATGGACAAAATGTAAAGATACAAATGAATATTCTGTCATTAGCTGCAACAGTAAACAAAAGAAACACATACACCTATAGTAGTAGTGTTAGAGGGTTAATAAAAACAAATCCACCCCCTCAAAGCCTGAAGTGAAATTATTTTACCCCTCTAGTATTGGACTGTCATGGCAATCTTATTAATTTCTGGCCTTTAATGCAGGAACCTTCCAGGACTCAGGTTTGGGGGAAGGAGGTTATATAAAATTACACACTAGGGAGGAATTATGTTTTAAAGGTAAAAAATCCTAAAGGCTATAACTCTTCATCAACTACAACTGTCACAATAGGGTTCAAATTATTTGAGAGTTCATTGCAAGGTTGGATATATTTAAAAAGCAACTTAGTAACAATGACTCAGGGAAACAAAGCATAATTATTCATGTACAGTGTATATGTATTAAATCAAATGTCAAACTACATGAGCTTTTAAAATTCTGGAGTATATTTTCTCCTTAGTTATGCCATGGTCGCTTGTCACCTGCCATAAACTCCAAATATACTGTATAAAATATTCAGGAAAATTTCAACCTCTTTCTAACTGTATGTTTTTTCATTATTACCCACCAGGGACTATATCAAAAGTAACACAGTACTTAAAATGCCACAAAAGGAACCATAAGATGCCTTAACATATCATGTTACAGCTCATATGAAAGTTGGTCCCCTCCTAAGTCTGGAAATGAGACTAGATTGCTATAATACTTAGCATAAATATAAACAGACAAGTGTTAAAATGATTTCCTCAAAAATACGTGCTATAAACTCCTAAGAGATATTTACCTATATACATTGGTCTTTTTGTACTTTTCAACATGTAACTTTGCAGTCCTGGGTGTCTCAAAACAGATACTATTAAAACAACACAAAGGAAAATAGAATATGCCATTCTAAACTAAGAACTAAATATTCAATGAGCATGATGTTAATTTGGTAAAATCCACTGCAGTTAAATTCAAATTGCTGACTCTACTACACATGTTCTCACTGAACCAGTAAAGAATAAATCCACCCGTTTTCAATATGAAAATCTTTAGATTTCCCTCCATTTGAGTGAAGATTTATGAATTCCACACCAACAACGCTTTAAAAATAATCTTACAAACTGATCTTATTCCCCTAAACAGAAAAATCTTGTGAATGTTTTCAACAACGATTTTTATATCTTTGTTTTCTTTTCCTTTTTTAGATATTGGAATGTTTTGGCCACAAGGTTAAGAAAAACTTCCCCATTTATCATGACCTGCCAAGTACAACTCGCCCCTAGAAAACACAGTCCTCTACCACTTAACAAATTCAGCTCATCTTAGTCATGAAACTTCAAAAGAATTTGGCCACAGGCATAGGTTAACTATCATTTGTTTTAAAGCATAAATATCAATCACTGTGTAACATACTCTAGTGCAACTAGTATCATTTGTCTACTAGGTACAATTGGTAACTAACCTTTTCAATTTGAACAATAATCAACATAGAGATAGTCTGGTTTATTAATATATAATTGTTGAATTTTAGTAAAAATTTCTGTTAAAATCTCTTAAGTTTGAATACATATATATAAATTTTTAAGAAATATTTTCAACAACTATTTTAAAACCTAATGTGCTCAAAGGTATCACAATAACTGGTAAGGAAAACTGAGAAAGTCTTTAAAAAAAAATTGATAGGTAGAATGTAAACAATAAGATGTTAAAGGCAATTTTAAATTGAACAACATATACCTATAGATTAATCTGAAGATGATTTACATACGATATTAATATTTCTGGAACAACATATTGATTAAAAAGTATAAAGAGACAGCTACTTTTTCAAGTTTTGTACATTTTAAATTGTTTATCTTCCATTAAAATAACAATTTTTAAAGAGAAAATCCTGGGGTGTTGGCATCAAGTTCTTTATTTTTAAAATTAAACTATACACAATAAGCAAAAATGTATCTGTAGCACACTGTATTTTACTTTGGTTTTTAAATAATATTTAGATTTTGAAATTCAAAAGCAGCATTTCAAAATCTAAAGTACTTTTATATTAAATCTATTTTGCATAATCATTGTTATAAATCATATTTCCTCAGGTTTTAATCCAAAAATGAAATTCTTCATTAGCAGAGTTAATTAAACACAGATTGTGGCATAATTTACACTCTAAAAAAACCCCACAAGTTATGTGATTTCCATTTTAATAGATTTTTCTATCAAATTAAAGTAACATTCTGAACTACCTGCAAGCTAAGGGCAAAAGACAAAACAGTTCCATGTGAAACATAATTCACATATAAAAATAAGTGGTCAGAAAAAATAGTCCCATTAACTCTGTAACTCCAGGTAAAAACTAAGCAATTTATTATAAATATTTTCAAATGTACAAGTTGATTCTTTACATGGAAGTGAAATTTAGTCAGGTAATTTCAAAATTTGTGGTCCTAAATACTTGTTTATCATAAAGAATGAAGTACCCTCTGTAGCCTCAATGTAAAATAGATCCCCAGAGTGTTTAAACTCAAGGGTTAAAGAGTAAAGGAATTACAGATTAGGTTTATCTGTCGTGACGGTCTCATTCTAGGTAAACAGAATAAATAATTGAGATATACTTACAATTTTTTCCTCTTTGACCTCAATTAAAATGGCTTTCTGAGAGCAGGTTCTAAAGATAATTTACCCTGGTTTCCTCAATACACACTTATGAAGTCATCTGGCTTTTGTATTTCTCCAACAGCTGTGTTACCTTCAAAATTGGTTTATAGTATTTCCCCAAAGCAAAATGTGAGACAGCCCTTGACACACACAACCACCTTCCTTCTGCGGGTGGCTGAGTTCAAAAAGTCAGATCATACAATTTCAAAAATTCTGACAACAGTAATTTATAAAGAACTTCGAGGAGGAAAGAGAGAAATCAAAGGGATTTAAAAAATTGGCCTTTCTTTCTATCGCTCTTTCTCTCTTCTTCCCTCTTCTCCCCTTCTCCCTAAGAAGCTATAACACAACACACGATATGATTATTCGTATTTGCTTTTGTTGTCAGTTTGACAATATTTCAGTAGTTTAGGAAAGGTTAGGTGAAAGAACAAATAGGCAAAAAGTGAAATAAGGTAGTGCAACATCATTATTCAATTACACAGGATTCCAGAAAACAGTAACCGCAAGTCAGGAAAGGAGCAGGAAACTGGATAGTGCTGACTGATGCTCAGTAGACCCTGGAAGCCAACCTGGCAAGCTTATTGGCTGTGATAATTCATCCTCCTTTTCTTCAAACAGGTTCCCTAAACAAGCTAACGCTGGCAGTAAATCAGTTTTCACAGACACTTAGAAGACATTTTCTCCTTCTGAATTATGCTTTTCTCACAAGAAAATAAAACAGTACCAATAGAAAGCAAACACTTCCTCAGTCATCTTGAATGAAAGAAATCTTTAAGATACTACAATTACTGGGACAATTCACCCACAGTTTGGTTCTGTGATGCAGCAAAAACACCAATTCACAATCTTTCTTCATGAGATTCAAAGATTTACACACACATACACACACACACACACATATGCATATAAATAATTTAACCCAAAGCATTCCAAAGGCTTCCACCTCAGGTTTTAAATCAAAGCAAGTATTCAAGTGCATATTCAAATGAAGGTAAAGATCAACTGGAAACTTAAGGCATTGTTATGAAGCTAAAATTAAACTTAAGATCATAATTTTTGGGGAAAAAAGTTCCATAAATGGAGGAAAATATTTGTTTTCATAGAAAATATGCTCATTGAGATGACTACATCTGAAATCTAATGAAAATATCCAATTCAGCACAAGATTTCAAAACAAAAATTATCCAGAAAATAAAAGCCTTTCATTTAAATAGCTGGTATTAATTTTTTAAATCCTACATCATGCATCTTATTAAAAGGGAAACATCCCTCAAAGTCTACTACAGTTTTCTAAGGAGCACTAATCTGTTAATTATCAATTATTTTATCACCTGCATTTCTTCTTAGCATTAATATAAAGTATAGCAGCAATTTAATTTTGAATTAAAATTCAAAATTATTGAATTTTATTAAGTAAAGACAAAAAGTATTTAACAGTTTCAGCATGGACCAACTAGGGATTTTCTCTATAATGACCTATTCACTCAAATTTTATGTACATATTTCTTCTATCATCCTGGTGCTAAAACTGAGAAAACTCCAAACTTATTTTACCTAATATTATTTGCCGAGATAGAACTGCCTACACTTTAAGGATTTACCACATAACACAATAATTATAATGCCTAAATCAAAAGCTAAATTCAACTTACCTCATTCAAAGTCCAAAAACCTGAAGCTAATTCCAGTTTTATTTGGAAGTTTTGTGTGTGCGTGCATGTATGTGAAGTTCAACAGCCAATAAATTCCATTTTCCAGTGAGAGCAGAATGAAACCCAGTTCAAGGATTACAGAACAGTCTGCAGAGTTTATAGTCTCGAACCAACATCCAGGTAGCTTTAAAAACACCTTGCTCTGTCATGAACTTCTGTGCTCCAGAAGCAGTGCATTTATTTAGGTTAACCAGGAGACCTGGAGAGTAAACACTCTTGGCTCTGACCAATGGCTTTCTGCGCCTTTCTGTTTATAGTAAGATGACTTGCCATCAGAGGTCACCCCCATCAACAGCTCCGTCTTTCACTGGGATCTGAATTATCCTGACTCCTAGGCTGTCAACCTGTTGTCATGGGGACACATTCATAACCTATTGGGGTATCTACTTGAAGAGTTTAAATCCTTGCGTTGAATTTTCTGAAAGCAAATTTGACTTAAGTTTCTCTTAAAGTGAAACATTTCTGCAGAAGAAATACTTCATGGCAAGTTAAGAATTGGTACACATTTAAATAAGGATTAAATAAGGATTGGTATTCTTTTAAAGTCCCGACTAGCATTTTATGGTTTTTTTTTTTTTTTTTGATGAGGCAGAAGGCTTTTAAGATTTCACTTTCACTATGACATCTCTCCAACAAGCACAAAATTGTCTTCTTCCTCTAAGCACACATATGTGCATGCTGACAAAGTGGAAAGATAATTATAGGCATTTTAATTTCATTCATCTTTAACGTAATTTTATTTGAGGTAGAAGAAGGGGTGAACACAAAAGTGTTCACACGGCAGTTATCATTTTACGCAAAATATTTTCTAAAAGAAAACCCTTTGTGTTTTCAAAACAGAGATATGTTAAACTATAAAGAAATGAAAAGGAAACAGAAGAGTTAAATTCAAGAGATAAGGCTAATGCAAATAAGTCTATTCTCTGGCACGGAGGTTCCCTTTCTTTCTAATGGTTTAAAGCAAAAAAAGAATTGTTTTCTTTCAAGCAAAAAATGTTATGAACTTTCCACATCTATCCCTTTAAAAATATGTCTCACAGATCTCAAAAAGAAAAACAAAAGGCTAAGCTCATGTCATAAATTCCTCCTACAATATTTCAATTTAGCATTTACAGGCATTATGGGGATTACTGCCTCCAATTTGTCTACATAATTCTGGGATGGTTTCTTCTCCTTTCATTTTTCTTGGTCTCTAGTGTGGCTCTATGATACAGTAAGGGAAAGGTCTCCAAATAAAGACCAACAGCCAAGGATCCAGTCTCTCATGCTGAGTAATTTGCAGCACGAGTGTTTCCTGAAGTCATTTTCATTTCTGAAGGCAGAAGTGAGTGAAAAGCCACTACCTATTTCAGGTCTGCGCTGCACTACAGAAACCTCAGTGTCCTTAGGAACTGAAGACGGCGCTATCTCCCCAGAGTACTAGGCGTGGATGCTGCTGCTGAGAAACTGGTTAAGGGTCTACATCCCACCAGCAGTGGATGTTTAGCCAGGGTTTTGATGCCACTATAATACTTCTTTAACAGAGGACTGCCTCGTTCTATTAGAGTTAATAAAATGTGTTGATTAATTATTTTACAGATCCTATTTTTGACAGATTCAGTTCTTTGATCTTAGTATGGTCAGCATCACTAAAACGCAATGTCTTCTTTGCAGCCAATCTGTCTTAAGTAGTTAGAGCTTCTTTTTTTTTTTTAATTTTAGTGAAGTATAGTTGATTTACAGTGTTGTGTTAATTTCTTCCATAAAGCAAGGTGACTAGGCTATACATATATGTGTGTATATATATATGTAATTTTTCATATTCTTTCCCATTATGGTTTGTCACAAAATATTGAATATAGTTCCCCATGCTATACAATAGGATCTTACTGTTTATCTATGCTATTAATACGTATAATAGTTTTTGCCTCTACCTAGAACTTCTTGAGTATTGTAATATACATCAGAGTTTTTAAGTTCAACAGAATATGCTTTTGAATTGGCTATTTTTTTAAGGGATTATAAGTTATTCAATATTTCCTAAACTCTGAAGACCTCTAGAAACATTCACTGAAGCAAAAATCTATGTCTCTTTCTACCCAACTGAGACCCAATAGACCATATCTAAAACTCTGAGGAGGACAAAATAATTTTTTCATAAATTAAAGAAGGCTGCTTGGCTGATAAGTTTCTCTCCCAATCTCAGGGGACGGGGCGGGGTTGAGGGGGAGTGGAGAGAGGGCAATAAGCCACATGTGATGAAAACCCTGTAGATAAGGAAAATATAAACATGAAAATAAATGGCATTTGTAGTTTCAGCTTTTAAAGAGCACAGATAACTATAATTTTTTCTGAGAAATATAATCATTATCTCAGCTTACATCAGGGCAACAAAGTGTTCCCTGAATCATAAAAGTAAATGTAAACTTTTACTTTAGATTGTTATACTTAAGGACGAAAATTACACTAATGGTTTTTTAAATAACATTTTATGGCCGAAGATCGTTAAGATGTCCTTCTAGCCCCTGTGTACCACAATCAATATTAGGTACATAATTAATGTACCTAAGACATTCAGTTCAGTTCAGTCGCTCAGTCGTGTCCAACTCTTTGCGACCCCATGAATTGCAGCACGCCAGGCCTCCCTGTCCATCACCAACTCCTGGAGTTCACTCAGACTTTAGGTACATTAATATTAGGTACATAATTAATGTGACTTAACAAATAGACAAACTATTCTTTCTGACTATTTGTTTCCCCACCTGTAAAATAAAAGTCTCTACCTCAGAGTATTGATGATATAGCACTTGTTTTTCGATGCAAACCACAAAATTGAATACTCCATTCATGAAACAGATTTAATTTACCCATAATTGCTTTCATTAGCCATGCTTAAAATCAGGCATTATATCTGTCAATCAGGGCTGCTAATTTTTATGACATAAGACTCTAGGAACAAATGAGCTAATAAAATAGCCCAAATCAAATGTACTAGATGTTTTTAGAAGCCAGTAGAGCCTTATTATGAAGCCAAGTAAATGCTTGATTTTCCTTATATATTAAAATACATGCTAATAAAATATATAAAATACTCACAGACACAGAAAACAAAATGGTTACCAAAAGGGAAAGGGAGGTGGGCTGCTGCAGCTGCTAAGTCGCTTTAGTTGTGCTGACTCTGTGCAACCCCATAGATGGTAGCCCACCAGGCTTCCCAGTCCCTGGGATTCTCCAGGCAAGAACATTGGAGTGGGTTGCCATTTAGGGATAAATTAGGAGCCTGGGATTTACAAATAATATAGATAACTAACAAGAACCTACTGTATAGCACAGGGGACTACACTCAATATTTTGTAATAACCTGTAAGGAGAAAGAATCTGAAAAAGAATCTCTCTGTATATATAACACACATATACCATCAGTTCAGTTCAGTTCAGTCGCTCAGTCATGTCCGACTCTTTGAGACCCCATGAATTGCAGCACGCCAGGCCTCCCTGTCCATCACCAACTCCCGGAGTTCACTCAGACTCACGCCCATATATATATAACTGAATCTATGTGCTGTGCACCAGAAACTTACATGATATTATAAATCAACGTTAATTAAAAAATTATTTTTAAATATTGAAAATGGCACTTTGAATTGCAAAGCCTCTATTTAGTCCCTTCAGTTCTACCTTTCAGTGAAGTAAGTGCCTTCAGTGGGAGCCTAACCCATATTCTGATAAAAAGCAAAGCTATTATGAATGGCTGGCTGTCAGTACATTCCAGTAGTGACTTGCCTGGTGTCCATACTCCAGTGGTATTTGTTAAATGCAAAAGTATCCTTTCAAGCAACATACAAAACAAGATTAAGTTTAGTCAATCATGACAACTCTAAGGTTTAGTAGAAATCGCATATTTTTTTTAAAAAATTAAGACAATAAATCAGTTACTGCAGTGTCATGGGCTACATCTTCCTATTCACCTTGACTACTCACCCTCCATAAACTTTTGCACAGGGCAGGTGCATCTGTAACCACTGTTCTTTCTTTGTTCCTTCTCTGCTCATCTCCTCTTTTGTACACTGTCTAGTAATCTCCCAAGAACCCTCCATCTCCAGAGTTATAAAATACCTCCAGGCTCTTTCATAGCATTTCCTTCCATTTTTCATTATTGGCTTAATTAGTTATAAGACACTTTTGGGAAAATTCTAAAGATTGATATTAAAAATTAAGAAATAAGCAGAGCCAACATGAGAGGACAAAAGATCACCAAAAGTCCAATCAAATAATTCTAACAACTGAAAAATCATGGAGTAGGGAGAGAAAAACAATTTTAAATTTCTGTGTGTACAATAAGTTCCAAAAGTGTTGGTTTGAAAAAGGTCATATGGAATCAAAACTAAATAGCCTTATATAACCATAGCAGTCTTCTTAGCCAGGTTGTTGATGTGGTATCTATATTAGAATATAAGAAATATAAAATTTGAACCCTAAGAGCCTATTTTTAAACAAACATTGAGCAAATTAAGTCCATGACCTTGTGTAACAAATACCACATAGTAATCAATGCAGTAATTACAGTCACCAGTTTTCTAACCTCCTTCCTTCTTTCTCTGATAAGGCTGACAAACTCAAATATATTGAGAGGCCAAGTGGGTCATGTGAAGGAGAGAAGTGAACCAAGAAGAGGTGAGGCTACTGGCAAAACGCATGACCTACCCCAAACCACTCAAATTTTATATTTGGTTGGCCAAAAAGTTCATCTGGATTTTTCCATAACAATTTACAAAAAACCCAAACGGACTTTTTGACCAACCCAATGTTTCCTCTCATCTAGTCCCACAGCTTAATACTATCTGTAGGTTGCAAATTCCCCAAGTTATATCACCTATTAGATCCATCCTCTTGAATTCTACACTCTCATTTTCTCCTAATTTATATCTCTATGTGACTATCTCACAGCCATATCAAACTTTAACATGTCCAGTATTATGCTTTATTACTTTTCCACAAAGCTTATCTTTCAGTTCAGTTCAGTCGCTTATTTGTGTCCGACTCTTTGCGACCCCATGAATCACAGCACACCGTCCTACATTTTCCATAGAAATAAATCCAGAAGCCAGAATGGTGGGCTCCTCCTTTTCCTCAAACTCTTTATCTAAACTCACCTAATTAGCAGGATTAGACCAACCTGAAGAACAGACCTCAACCATGCCCCCCAAAGCACTAGAGCAAATCAGCTAGAAAAATCTCAGAAACCATCAAATCAGGTGGCATTATCCTCAAGTTTCTGTCTGTATCAACCTTTCTACCTCATCTACAGACACCAATGTGCTCCACAAGAGGAACTCTAGGACACTTCTGACTTCTACAACCACCTGGCCAGTGAGTTGAGTCTGATCTGAATGCATTCCAGGGCCAAGTTCATGTCATTGATCACATCAGCTAAAATCACGAACAAACTTTGTATCACTCCTAACTGGTGTGTGTATGTCAGTCGCTCAGTTGTGTCTGACTCTTTGCAACCCCATAGACTGTAGCCTGTCAGGCTCCTCCATCTATTGAATTCTCCAGGCAAAATTCTGGAGTAGGTTGCCATTTCCTTCTTCAGGGGATCTTCCCAATTCAGGGATTGAACCTGGGTCTCCCACACTGCAGGCAGATTCGTTACCATCTGAGACACCAAGGAAGCCCTTCTAACTGGAGACAGAGATAATGTCCCACAGGGCAGACATAAATAATTAGTTTGTTTCTCCTCCATAAAACTCCCCTGAGTGACCAAGGGTGGGTTCATTGTTAGATAGAGTTCACATTTGATGATATATGATCTATAATCCTTAAACATTTGAACGTCTCTTATGACAACTCTAACATAAAAGTCTTCTAAATGGCAAGTACATTTGATGGGACACGACAGTGGAACGGGCATCAATGGGAAACGCACAGGTGGATGGTATCTCCTATGTGGCTTTTAGGTCAACTGGTAAACCTTAAGGTTCCCAGTGCAGCTCCAATGGCTCAGTTTAGTCTTGTTTGGGGGACCAGTCAGTTCGATCTCCATTTGTTCATACCACTAACCAGTGGCATTTATTTGCCCTAAGAAATGAATGAATAAGTTATGGGAATGACAAGGAAGACACTGAAAGGTGTCCAGAGGCTTTCCAAATGAGAGGTGAAGGGGTTGGGCCACATTCTACTTTTGCTGATGGACTATTTGGTAAGGTTAAGGGACACGGTGTGCCATTTCTATTATTCAAGTCACAGATGTGATGAGTTCAGAACCCCAGCTGGCACCTATGGGTGAAGAAGGCTGCCTCTTTTTGCTGAAAGTTTCAAGCAGCAAAGTCACAGAAACTTGAAGCTCAAAAGAAGTCACTAAGGTTGCAAGGTTCCAAAGGTACTGGCACATCTCTCTATGCAGCTCTTTCAGATTAGGAGAATCCTGCCTGGTAGGCTACTGTCCATGGGGTCGCAAAGAGTCGGACACGACTGAGTGACTTCACTTCACTTCACTTCAGATTTACTAGCATTCATCAGATTTATTAGCATTCACAGAATAAGCATCTAAATTCAGTTGTGGAAGCTCCAACAATGACACAGAATTGACCAATAGGTCCCACTCACAAGGTCTGCTAGCTTCCTTCCCCCACTGCAAACCCAGCTCAGGACATGTTCACTAAATTGAGGTACTCCCTCCCTCCCTCCAATGGATGGATAAGATGGAGAACTGGGTATGTCTATCTCACATGGCCAGGAAAGCTTAAGTCCCTCTCCTACCCAGAGTTTCACAGCATATTACATATTTCTTACCCACCATCTGGACGGGTGCATTTTGGTCCTCCTTCAAGACAGCCTCATTCCTAACCATCTTTCTCCTTAAAGAAGCTGAAGTTGGGGATCAGGGGGTGAAGGATCTAGGGCAGTGAGGGAAAGAACAGCCCCATGGTAGTAAACAAAGTACATTCATTTTCCATTTTGATTGGTAACTGGCTCAGAGCTGGGTCAAATGAACTTCTAATACCTTCAGTCCATGCAATGCTCTGTACTGGGCAGCAAGATCACCATCACTGACATCACCTATTTCTGCGTGGGGAACCTTCAGACTTAGTAGTCATAACAATTCTGATGTGGCAATGGTATTTGCTCCCTTTGGTTGACAAGGGTTTGATTTGCACAGCTGGGATTGTTTCAAGACGTCCTTTTTAACCTAAGGCTTTTATTGCTCTAGTATTATAACATATCTAACATTCTATCCCCATTTCAACATAAGAATTACAGGAACTTTCCAAGGCAAAGAGGACAAATGCAAGAAGTTGTCTAGATTTCTTTGGGTCAGTTTCTCATTTTCCAATAGATCATCTTTGGTAGAATTCCAGGGCAATAAGAAGAACCCAAACAGTAGTCAATACCTCATCTATGGTTTTCCATGAAAGTATTTTTTTGTTTGTTTCAGGGACAAGCCCTTACAACAGTCTAGCCAGTGAACTCTAAGACCTTTCACTGCTATCTCCTGGTGAATCTAAGTCTGGTATGACAGACAGCAGGAGTGGCTAAGCCATAAAAGAGACCAGCTATTGCTCTTCTTCCTTAACAAGTATTATATGTACACCAAGCACCTTCCTCTTCCAAACGAACCAAAGTTGTAGACATTTGTTTAGCTTCCACCCATTACTATTGCAAACTTTCCTCCTTTCCTGCTTAGGGTGTGCAATTATAGCTGTTGTTTAGAGAGGGTCAGAACCTTCCTCCAGACCAAGATGAATCATTGTATGACTTGTCAAAATGGAGTGGCTTTGACATTGATTGGCAAGGAATTCCATGCCTGGAATACAGTTAGCAACAACCATGGTACCTTTCAGACAGCTGACTTTGAACCTGCTTCTGGGTACTTACACTACAACTACACCCCCAACTTGTCTTCATTAACAGACAATAAATGAAAAATGATTTATTCCCTAACTGATCAAAGGAGTTGGTCAACACGTTCACTAACAAAACCCATGAATTCCCCTCAAATCCTATGAATTGGGCCATGAGATTATCCTCATTCTTTCTCATCCAGAAAGCCATGTCTTTTTCAGCATCCTGTGGTGGTTTAGTCACTAAGTTGTGTCCAACTCTTACAACCCCAAGGACTGTGGCGTGCCAGGCTCCTCTGTTCATGGGATTTTCTAGGCAAGAATGTTGGAATGGGTTGCCATTTCCTTCTCCAGGGGATCTTTCCAACCCAGGGATCAAACCTTCTTCTCCTGCATTGCAAGCAGATTTTTTACAGCTGAGTCACCAGGGAAGCCCTTTCAGCATGCTATCTTCATGACCAAATTGGCAAAGACTTTTATTTACATGCTAACAGGTTAACATGTCATAATTTTCTATGTGCTGGAAGAATACAGGAGACTTTGAGGTCATAGATAAAGGACTTTATTACTCACAGCAATAGCAGAAGCCAGAATATTAGCATTTCCTTGTGAGTGTTGCTGAGTTCCAATTCCCACAGAGTGACGTGACATCTGCACATGCTATAGGGTGCATTACAGCAAAACTACTCTGAGCTTAGGGAATTCATTTTATTATTATTATTATGGGCAGTAAGCATGCTGCCTTTTGCTACAGAGGATATGGGCAAATATTTCCAAAGTAAAACCCATTTTACAATGAAGAATAATTATACACCCATGATGGACTACTGAGACAAAAAAAATATTAGGAGATACACAGTTTCATTCCTAACACCAGGAATGCCTCACTTATGATGAACCCTCACAACCTCATCAGGAAAAGACCCAAATAAAGGCCAAACAAACTAGACTTACGAACAGTCAGAAATAATATCAAAGTACACACACCTGAATTTATGGACTATATTAATAGGACAGTCCAGTGGGCTCTTACTCAAAGGCTACTTGTTTACTACATGTTACTTTACACATGCCTAAGAGACTATTCACATGCCCAAGAAACCAACTACACTAATTTTCATGTCTATAAGCTTCTGAAAAAAAGAAAAGGGAAAGCATAACTGACAACAACTGAGGAGTAACTCAACAGCAGAGAAAACAAAAAAGTATCATTCAAATACAAGAATCCAACTGATTTTTATATAAGGGAAACTGGCCTTCCATAATCCAACTGCCCTTCAGGGTTTCAGTTCATTAACTGTTTACAAAATGATGACCTTGGCCACTGGGAAAGTATGAAAATGTTCAGCCAGAGGATTTTCACAGGAGAAAGAGCCCAGGACTAAGTGTCAGAGACTGGAGCTCTCATCTAACCTAATGACAAGGTAACTTTAGGCAAGTCATCTCTTAACCTTCAGTGTATTTTTTTGTTAAAACAAAAATAACCAGTGCTTCACATATCTCAACTGGTTGCATGCTACACGCTTCAGTCATGTCTGACTCTTTGCGACTCTATAGACTGTAGCCTGCCAGGCTGCTCTGTCCATGGGTCTCTCCAGGCAAGAAAATTGGAGTCGGTTGCCCTCCTCCAGGGGATCTTTCCAACCCAGGGATCGAACCTATGTCTCTTATGTCTCCTACATTAATAGGTGGGTTCTTTCCCACTAATGCCACCTGAGAAGCCCACATCAACCGGTTTCTATAAGCTGTTTTTAGACTGTGCTTTATAAATGTACAGGACTCCACATCTATGTCAGACAATTGTCCATGACTCTATGTCCAGCCACCATGGTTTTCTGTCAGTTTCCTGAAAATAAAACAGGCCCTTTTTCTACCAAGGCTACTTATCACCCTGTCCAGTGCCTGCAATACTTTCCCCCATGTTCTGTAAGACTGGCTGTCTTTCATTCTTAAGATCTCAGCTAAACTTTCACTCTCTCGGAGACACCTTTCTTGATCACTCAATCTAAAGTAGTTCTTCTGCTCTTTCTCGCAGAGCCCTCTTGTTTTCCTTCTTAGCACTTCTCACAATGTTTGCTCTTACCTAATTCCTGTTTCCCTACTCATTTATACACTCTGTGAAAAATGGACCTATGTCTGTTTTTCTATCAGTTTATACTATTTTCTTGGGCTGCAAAATCACTGCAGATTGTGACTGCAGCCATAAAAACAAAAGAAACTCGCTCCTTGGAGGAAAAGCTATGACCAACCTAAAGTGAAAGTCACTCAGTCGTGTCCGACTCTTTGCAACCCCATGGTCTACACATTCCATGGAATTCCATGGAATTCTCTAGGCCAGAATACTGGAGTGGGTAACCTTTCCCTTCTTCAGGGGATCTTCCCAACCCAGGGATTGAACCCAGGTCTCCCACACTGCAGGCGGATTCTTTACCAGCTAAGCCACAAGGGAACAACCTAAACAGCATATTAGAGCCCCTTGGACAGCAAATCAATCCTAAAAGGAATCAGTCCTGAATATTCATTGGAAGGACTGATGCTGAAGCTGAAGCTCCAATACTTTGGCTACCTGATGCAAAGAACTGACTCACTGGAAAAGATCCTGATGCTGGGGAAGACTGAAGGCAAGAGGAGAAGGGGATGACAGAGGATGAGATGGTTGGATGGCATCACCAACTCAGTGGACATGGGCTTGAGCAAACTCTGGGAGTTGGTGACAGACAGGGAAGCCTGCGTGTGGCAGTCCATGGGGTCACAAAGAGCCAAACACAACTGAAAGACTGAACTGAATTGATACTCAAGGCCTAGAAGGGAACTTGCCACAGAATAACACATCAGATTTTTGCTAATGATTTTGATGAATATGTAAATATAAGGTTATACTAACCAGGCATTTTAAAGAAAAAATATATACAAAATAATTCTTAGAAAAATGCTCAATCAAGAGTTCAACTAGAAAAAAAGATTTGGTACTTTAAATGAGTAAAGCCTAGGATATCTGAAAAATCCAGCAAAAAATGGAGGATTCCTTCTCATTATGAGTTTCTTATGGGAAAAGTATGCTATGATGAAGTTTCAATAGAAAAAAAACAAGAATTTTTTAGACTCCCCTATTCATTTTCTTATTTGATGCAGCAAGATAGCTTTTATCTCAATTTTACAGGGGAAAATAATTGAAAATTCAAATATTTAGCACTTCCTCATGATCACAAAAAAAAATACTTCAATAGTTGAGATTCAAATTCAGATCCTTTGCTGAAAATGTAGTACATTATGACACTTCTGCTTTAAAGAGAAGGCTCTAATCAGAGGTTTGAGTAAGAATATTTCAGTTTCTTATATCAAATAAGTTTCAGGTCAGTGAGTTTTGCTGTTGTTGAAGTAAGAACTTAAAAGTCAACAGAAGCTGTGACGTTATTGGTGGGGTTCATGTAAGGGTTTGTTTTACCTTAACAATTGCTTTAATTCAAACCATATTGAAAGGAAAATATTATAGCATGACTTCAAGTAAACGGCTTAATGAAACATATAAAATAAATAACATTTACATAATTATTGTTCCCAAATAAAATATAGAATTATGTATAATTACTATTCCCCAATAATTACTATTCCCCAATATTTAGGCTTCCCTGGTGGCTCAGAGGTTAAAGTGTCTGCCTCCAATGGGGGAGACCTGGGTTCGATCCCTGGATTGGGAAGACCCTCTGGAGAAGAAAATGGCACCCCACTCCAGTATTCTTGCCTGGAGAATCCCATGGACAGAGGAGCCTGGCGGGCCACAGTCCACCGGGTCGCAAAGAGTCGGACATGACTGAGCAACTCCACTTTCACTTTCACTACTCCCCAAACAACAACAAGCATTACCATAATGTGCCCCCCAAAAAACCGTCAAAAGACCACCAAATGCTCCCCTTAAATACAGAACAAACAACCCCAGTGACGGGGCACTCCTTTTTGTGTGAATACATTTTAAGAAAAATTAAGTATTAATAAGGAAACAACTGCTTCTGGATTATGGACTACTGGAGTCTTTGAAAGCTACCACAGAACAAACAGTTTGACTTTTTGACGTGACCTGGAAATGGGAGTGTTTGGATTTATGTCAAATTCTGAAATGTATGGTGTGAGACTGAAAAAATATTTTAGGAATTTTTCCAAATGATTTCTTCAGTTCAAAAATTATCTTAAAAATAGATCAGGTACAATTATTTAACTAGAGTTTTAAAAATTCTAAAAACTTACCATTATAAAATTCATTTTACTACTTTAGCAACATTTAGATATTTCTGCAAAATAGATTTTATAAGGAATATACAAACTACTGTTTCTGCTCTTACATAATATGAAGTAAACTTAAAATAGGGTTGCTTCAGTTCAGAAAGGTTCAGGTTAACCAAAAGGAAAAAAGTAAAGACTAAAAAACCATTTCGGGCCATTTATATATACTGCAATTATAATTGTAAATATATTGGAAAAATAACCAATTTAATTTTAAATATATATAGCTATTCTTAAAGAAGTTTATCATGAATCATGAATGAAAATAGCAACTGGAGCCCAAATTCATGGCTTAAACAAATAATTGTGTTCAACTGACAGAAGAATTCCCCCTAAGTTTAAATTAATTTTTCCTAAACTACTCTGTTACACATCAGTTATGATTATAGATATTTAAGATGATAACTATATAGATACGTACCATTTCTGTATTATATATTTTCCTGTTAGTTATTATGATGCTATAATACGATAGAAGCTCTTAAATTTTTTTTTAGTAAGTTGTATTTATTTTATTTTATTTTTTAAAAGTTTTATTAATACTCTCAGGTTTACATGAGTTCCTAATCTTGAACCCTCCCCCCCACCTCCCACCCCACATCAACTCTCTGGATCAAAATTTTAAAAGTTTACAGACTTTACCCATTGTCTTCACTCTCTCCTTATACTGAATATCACCTTGATCCTTTGAATTCTAATAGATAGTAGACTAATCATTAGTAAGCTCATTCTCAAAACTCTTTCACATTCATGATCTCATTTGGCCCTCGTAATACCAAAATAGCTGGCTTCATAATAATAGCTGTCATTTCTAAATCTGTAACTGAGCAGACATCACCGTCACCTCATGAGCAGTCAACTTCTCCTATACTCTGCTTAACTTTCATAACAGCCAAGAGCAACAAATAATAAACTCAGAAATAAAAAAGTTTTAGGGAAAGTACCATAGAGAGTTCTGGTCAAGCACTTTTTTATTTCCTTAACATCATCATAACAGCCATCAGAATGTGCATTATTAGTACACGATGGATAAAATATGCCAATTTTATTAATTCACATATGTTATTCCCTTTGAGTGAAAAACTGTAAACAAAGGACTCTTGACTCTATAGCTGATCATCGGTGCTATGAACTAAAGGTTTCTATCCCCCAAAATGCATATGCGGAAGCGCAATCTCCGAACAATGTGAAGGTATTCAGACAGGAGGTTTTTGTGAGGTGATCAGGGTTAGATGAGGTCATGAAGGCAGTGCTCTTATGATGAGGTTAGCACTCTTACAAGAGACACCAGAGAGCTGGCTTCCTCACTCTCCCCTGTATCCCTCCACTCAGTGAGGATAGGGTGAGAAGGTGGCCTTCTACCCGTCAGGAAGAGGCCTGGCGCCAGCAACCAACCACGCTAGTACCTTGACCTTGGACTTCCCAGGCTTGAGAACTATAAGAAGCAAAGTTCTGCTATTTAGGCCACCAGTCTATGATATTTTGTTTTGGCAGTCTGAGCTAAAACAATATGCAACCGTATAATGTAACCCTCTTGAGAATTATTTTTCAGAAGACCCTGCTCTTAATTAATTGCTTAGTTAGGTTTTTACATTCAAGATCTTGAATTCTTGAAGTACATAAATGTAAAACAGATTTTTCAATAAAACAGACTGAACCTTTGAACATAAATAATGACACAAAACTCTTAAAGAGATCTTATTAAAGATCCTAATATAGCAACCATTGAGAAAAAGCCATTGTAAGTAAGCTTAGGACGGGATTCATTCCCAGGAAACTGTAAACATTTAAGGACTATTTTACATACCATTTATCTGAAACTTTGTTAAGATGTCTATGGACCAAAAATGTGTATTTGTTATTCTGTTCTCTAAAAGCTACTTCAGTAGTTTCAATGAAAAGCTGACCATGCTCTAGGGAAAATAGAGGTTCCACAGAGAAGCTCTGTTTATATGATCTCCCAGAAACTTTCATGTGAAAGAAAAATGCATCTCAACCTATTTTCAATGGATCTGAGTCATATCTTTATACGGAAGCGGAATGCCTTTATAAACAGAAATAAAGTTTTCCACATTTTTTTTTCCTGGCACAACTTTTAATAAACTGAAAAACTCTAGATCTTTTCTTCCCCTATAAACTATTCTTATTCCAGAAATGTGTCTAAAAATTTTTATAAGAATCCTTATAAAAGCTTTGACAAAAAAGAAGCAGTCTAAGGCTGTGGAAATAAGTACATATTTTAGAATATGAGTAAAGAATTTGTGTTCCATATCTGCTGCTTAAAAATTATGTAAGATTCTTAATCAGGATGTTTAAGATAAAATAAAGCATCTGAGTCACTGTGTGACTAAGAAGCTACAGCATAAAATAAACACTCAAGAAACATTAGTCTTTATCTTCTTCCTGTATCATGATTATTAGTGTTGCTATGACTTTTTAAGCCAGCATGACTCCTATTACTTATAATAACAATAACTATCATTAATGATTGGTGGTAGGTTCACTACTGATAATGAAAGATTACCACATCAACTCTCTGGAGGTTACTGTTACACAGGGTTCATGCAAGAATTCAGAGGACATTTTGCCATAGAAGCTGCAACCAAGGATTTCCAAAGCATTGTCCAACCTTACCCTTAATATTACAAACACCCATGTAGTCACGATGTCTACAATTTTTCTTAAAATACTGTGGCATATTCAATGTCTTATTATGTGTGGGTTACTAAAATTAAGCTATCATTAGATGCTTTAATCATTCCATTAAAAAATGCAAGAATAGAGGGCTGACATTTCATCAAGAAACCCACATTCCCTGGGGTAGGGGCTACAAGTCTTCTGGTATCCTTATTCCCATCAATAATGAACATTTGGAAAATGAAACTGTTTACTATCAGAAATTGATTTTCAGTGATGAAAACAGTGGCCTCTTGACTAGCACTATGAATGTCAGGAATGAGTTCACAAAGATGAAGTTAAAAGTATTCAAGATAAGTAGACTTCTAACATATTTTAGCAATACTTCCCAGCTTTGCATAAAATTAGTATAAAAATCAGAGCAGCCTACAGCCTTTGTTTTTAAGATGATTTTGGCTAACCTTTTAGGCNGGGCTTGAGCAAACTCTGGGAGTTGGTGACAGACAGGGAAGCCTGCGTGTGGCAGTCCATGGGGTCACAAAGAGCCAAACACAACTGAAAGACTGAACTGAATTGATACTCAAGGCCTAGAAGGGAACTTGCCACAGAATAACACATCAGATTTTTGCTAATGATTTTGATGAATATGTAAATATAAGGTTATACTAACCAGGCATTTTAAAGAAAAAATATATACAAAATAATTCTTAGAAAAATGCTCAATCAAGAGTTCAACTAGAAAAAAAGATTTGGTACTTTAAATGAGTAAAGCCTAGGATATCTGAAAAATCCAGCAAAAAATGGAGGATTCCTTCTCATTATGAGTTTCTTATGGGAAAAGTATGCTATGATGAAGTTTCAATAGAAAAAAAACAAGAATTTTTTAGACTCCCCTATTCATTTTCTTATTTGATGCAGCAAGATAGCTTTTATCTCAATTTTACAGGGGAAAATAATTGAAAATTCAAATATTTAGCACTTCCTCATGATCACAAAAAAAAATACTTCAATAGTTGAGATTCAAATTCAGATCCTTTGCTGAAAATGTAGTACATTATGACACTTCTGCTTTAAAGAGAAGGCTCTAATCAGAGGTTTGAGTAAGAATATTTCAGTTTCTTATATCAAATAAGTTTCAGGTCAGTGAGTTTTGCTGTTGTTGAAGTAAGAACTTAAAAGTCAACAGAAGCTGTGACGTTATTGGTGGGGTTCATGTAAGGGTTTGTTTTACCTTAACAATTGCTTTAATTCAAACCATATTGAAAGGAAAATATTATAGCATGACTTCAAGTAAACGGCTTAATGAAACATATAAAATAAATAACATTTACATAATTATTGTTCCCAAATAAAATATAGAATTATGTATAATTACTATTCCCCAATAATTACTATTCCCCAATATTTAGGCTTCCCTGGTGGCTCAGAGGTTAAAGTGTCTGCCTCCAATGGGGGAGACCTGGGTTCGATCCCTGGATTGGGAAGACCCTCTGGAGAAGAAAATGGCACCCCACTCCAGTATTCTTGCCTGGAGAATCCCATGGACAGAGGAGCCTGGCGGGCCACAGTCCACCGGGTCGCAAAGAGTCGGACATGACTGAGCAACTCCACTTTCACTTTCACTACTCCCCAAACAACAACAAGCATTACCATAATGTGCCCCCCAAAAAACCGTCAAAAGACCACCAAATGCTCCCCTTAAATACAGAACAAACAACCCCAGTGACGGGGCACTCCTTTTTGTGTGAATACATTTTAAGAAAAATTAAGTATTAATAAGGAAACAACTGCTTCTGGATTATGGACTACTGGAGTCTTTGAAAGCTACCACAGAACAAACAGTTTGACTTTTTGACGTGACCTGGAAATGGGAGTGTTTGGATTTATGTCAAATTCTGAAATGTATGGTGTGAGACTGAAAAAATATTTTAGGAATTTTTCCAAATGATTTCTTCAGTTCAAAAATTATCTTAAAAATAGATCAGGTACAATTATTTAACTAGAGTTTTAAAAATTCTAAAAACTTACCATTATAAAATTCATTTTACTACTTTAGCAACATTTAGATATTTCTGCAAAATAGATTTTATAAGGAATATACAAACTACTGTTTCTGCTCTTACATAATATGAAGTAAACTTAAAATAGGGTTGCTTCAGTTCAGAAAGGTTCAGGTTAACCAAAAGGAAAAAAGTAAAGACTAAAAAACCATTTCGGGCCATTTATATATACTGCAATTATAATTGTAAATATATTGGAAAAATAACCAATTTAATTTTAAATATATATAGCTATTCTTAAAGAAGTTTATCATGAATCATGAATGAAAATAGCAACTGGAGCCCAAATTCATGGCTTAAACAAATAATTGTGTTCAACTGACAGAAGAATTCCCCCTAAGTTTAAATTAATTTTTCCTAAACTACTCTGTTACACATCAGTTATGATTATAGATATTTAAGATGATAACTATATAGATACGTACCATTTCTGTATTATATATTTTCCTGTTAGTTATTATGATGCTATAATACGATAGAAGCTCTTAAATTTTTTTTTAGTAAGTTGTATTTATTTTATTTTATTTTTTAAAAGTTTTATTAATACTCTCAGGTTTACATGAGTTCCTAATCTTGAACCCTCCCCCCCACCTCCCACCCCACATCAACTCTCTGGATCAAAATTTTAAAAGTTTACAGACTTTACCCATTGTCTTCACTCTCTCCTTATACTGAATATCACCTTGATCCTTTGAATTCTAATAGATAGTAGACTAATCATTAGTAAGCTCATTCTCAAAACTCTTTCACATTCATGATCTCATTTGGCCCTCGTAATACCAAAATAGCTGGCTTCATAATAATAGCTGTCATTTCTAAATCTGTAACTGAGCAGACATCACCGTCACCTCATGAGCAGTCAACTTCTCCTATACTCTGCTTAACTTTCATAACAGCCAAGAGCAACAAATAATAAACTCAGAAATAAAAAAGTTTTAGGGAAAGTACCATAGAGAGTTCTGGTCAAGCACTTTTTTATTTCCTTAACATCATCATAACAGCCATCAGAATGTGCATTATTAGTACACGATGGATAAAATATGCCAATTTTATTAATTCACATATGTTATTCCCTTTGAGTGAAAAACTGTAAACAAAGGACTCTTGACTCTATAGCTGATCATCGGTGCTATGAACTAAAGGTTTCTATCCCCCAAAATGCATATGCGGAAGCGCAATCTCCGAACAATGTGAAGGTATTCAGACAGGAGGTTTTTGTGAGGTGATCAGGGTTAGATGAGGTCATGAAGGCAGTGCTCTTATGATGAGGTTAGCACTCTTACAAGAGACACCAGAGAGCTGGCTTCCTCACTCTCCCCTGTATCCCTCCACTCAGTGAGGATAGGGTGAGAAGGTGGCCTTCTACCCGTCAGGAAGAGGCCTGGCGCCAGCAACCAACCACGCTAGTACCTTGACCTTGGACTTCCCAGGCTTGAGAACTATAAGAAGCAAAGTTCTGCTATTTAGGCCACCAGTCTATGATATTTTGTTTTGGCAGTCTGAGCTAAAACAATATGCAACCGTATAATGTAACCCTCTTGAGAATTATTTTTCAGAAGACCCTGCTCTTAATTAATTGCTTAGTTAGGTTTTTACATTCAAGATCTTGAATTCTTGAAGTACATAAATGTAAAACAGATTTTTCAATAAAACAGACTGAACCTTTGAACATAAATAATGACACAAAACTCTTAAAGAGATCTTATTAAAGATCCTAATATAGCAACCATTGAGAAAAAGCCATTGTAAGTAAGCTTAGGACGGGATTCATTCCCAGGAAACTGTAAACATTTAAGGACTATTTTACATACCATTTATCTGAAACTTTGTTAAGATGTCTATGGACCAAAAATGTGTATTTGTTATTCTGTTCTCTAAAAGCTACTTCAGTAGTTTCAATGAAAAGCTGACCATGCTCTAGGGAAAATAGAGGTTCCACAGAGAAGCTCTGTTTATATGATCTCCCAGAAACTTTCATGTGAAAGAAAAATGCATCTCAACCTATTTTCAATGGATCTGAGTCATATCTTTATACGGAAGCGGAATGCCTTTATAAACAGAAATAAAGTTTTCCACATTTTTTTTTCCTGGCACAACTTTTAATGAACTGAAAAACTCTAGATCTTTTCTTCCCCTATAAACTATTCTTATTCCAGAAATGTGTCTAAAAATTTTTATAAGAATCCTTATAAAAGCTTTGACAAAAAAGAAGCAGTCTAAGGCTGTGGAAATAAGTACATATTTTAGAATATGAGTAAAGAATTTGTGTTCCATATCTGCTGCTTAAAAATTATGTAAGATTCTTAATCAGGATGTTTAAGATAAAATAAAGCATCTGAGTCACTGTGTGACTAAGAAGCTACAGCATAAAATAAACACTCAAGAAACATTAGTCTTTATCTTCTTCCTGTATCATGATTATTAGTGTTGCTATGACTTTTTAAGCCAGCATGACTCCTATTACTTATAATAACAATAACTATCATTAATGATTGGTGGTAGGTTCACTACTGATAATGAAAGATTACCACATCAACTCTCTGGAGGTTACTGTTACACAGGGTTCATGCAAGAATTCAGAGGACATTTTGCCATAGAAGCTGCAACCAAGGATTTCCAAAGCATTGTCCAACCTTACCCTTAATATTACAAACACCCATGTAGTCACGATGTCTACAATTTTTCTTAAAATACTGTGGCATATTCAATGTCTTATTATGTGTGGGTTACTAAAATTAAGCTATCATTAGATGCTTTAATCATTCCATTAAAAAATGCAAGAATAGAGGGCTGACATTTCATCAAGAAACCCACATTCCCTGGGGTAGGGGCTACAAGTCTTCTGGTATCCTTATTCCCATCAATAATGAACATTTGGAAAATGAAACTGTTTACTATCAGAAATTGATTTTCAGTGATGAAAACAGTGGCCTCTTGACTAGCACTATGAATGTCAGGAATGAGTTCACAAAGATGAAGTTAAAAGTATTCAAGATAAGTAGACTTCTAACATATTTTAGCAATACTTCCCAGCTTTGCATAAAATTAGTATAAAAATCACAGCAGCCTACAGCCTTTGTTTTTAAGATGATTTTGGCTAACCTTTTAGGCCGAGTCATCAACTATACAAGATTCTGATTGTATACTCATAAAGTGAGAGAATCCTGCTTTGGGAATTTTGACATTTGCTTTAATTGAAGTTTTCATAAAAGATGATGATCACAAAACCTAAGGAATATTAAGCTTATAATACACAATCACAATACCTAAAAGGTATTAAGTTCACATTAAGCTAGAACTTCCATAGGGAAAGGGAAGTTGCTCAGTCGTGTCCGACTCTTCATGACCCCATGGACTGCAGCCCACCAGGCTCCTCCATCCATGGGATTTTCCAGGCAAGAGTACTGGAGTAGGGTGCCATCACCTTCTCCGATGAATGAGTCTACCCTATTTGTAAAAATGTGACTGATGAAAACAGTGCAATCACTAGGTTATCACACTCTGCCAACTTCCATAAGCCTACAGAATAAACTCTAGGGCATCTTTTTGTGCTTTTTTTTCTAATAAATGCTTAATACCTTCTAAATATAGAAGGCATAATTGGGTATGAACCTTTTTTCATTTTTTTAAACCTAGGAGCAATATTTGGAAGGGAAAATAGACAATCTTCATTCATCTCAATATTAACTATCTAACAGAAACACCCACACAGAAGCACAGGCACACTCAAACATTAGTGCTGCTCACTGGCTATGACGTTAGAAGTGGAATACCAATTAATAGATAGTTGAAAAACTTTATATAAATTTAAATACAAGAATAACTCAATGATACATTATTCAGGAAAAATCTCTCCACTGTTAGAGAAATAAACATTATCAGCACAACTTAACAATCATGACTTAAAAATGCATCTGCAGTTTATTCCCAAATACAGAAAATATTATCCACAGTGGGGATTTTTATTGCAATACATATATATTTTCATTGATAATAAGCTACGAACCTATTATCACTTGAATTTGTACATACTTGTTCAAAATACCTTCCGTTTTGGAACAACAGGATTATCAACTTTTCACAATTGCCAATCATGATATTTTAAGCTGCGACATATGGAACTTCACTAATGGTATTAAACTTGTTGATTTAGCTATGAATGATTGATTTCCCAACTTTTGTTATCTTGCAAGACTCCTTTTATTGAACTTGCCTATGTATTTCTTTTTTTCCTTCTAGAACAGTTGCAATTTTAGCCTCCGTATTATTGTTTCGTAAATTAAGTCAATTGGTTAACTTCGTTAATCATAGGTCTTCAGTGAGGTTCTTTTCTATTTAATTTGTATTTATTGATAAAACAATATTAAATAAAATTTTAAAAGACAATTTCCACTAGCTCATCAAAAAAAAAACTATTCACATCATTTATTGCTTCTAGATTCTTTTAAGATATCCATTACATTATATATGTTATACCACTTTTATATGTATATATGTTTTACTTATTTATATAAAAGATGTAGAATACTATAAGTTATAATGAAAATACACGAAAATATTGCATAAGTTTCTTTCATTTATATTAAGTATTATATTACTTTAAAACATTTCCGTGTTGTTTCATTGCTTATCTTTTTAAACTCTGAATTATTTCATCATAAAAAAACCTCAAAACAAGGTTCCTCTCAAGTAAGAGTTATGGGTTATTCCCATGGCAGTCACTGAACCGCAAGATTCTTGTGTTTTTATCAATTTTACCCAAATTACATCATATTTTGTAAGGAAGACAATGTTTAAGGTACGTAAAGTATTGAAACTCTTGGCCTAATTAACATCACAAAAATAGACACAAAAAAACACTTATTTTAAAAGTATATTTAAAAACATATATCTTAAAATATTTTAAAAGCTTTCGTGGTAATAATGTGTCATTGCAGGTTCATCAGTTTTTATCCACTTTACCACTGTGATGTGGATAATGCAGAAGGTTATGCAGGTTTGAGACGGGACAATATGGGAATTCTCTGCATACACCATTCAATTCTGCTGTGAACTTGCTCTAAAAAATAAACTATTCCAAAAAGTGAAAGGTGTTAATTTAAAAAATTAACATTCAAAAAGATTAAATTAAGATGTAACATTTCTGAGATTGGAAAAAATTAGATCTATAGTTTAAGAACAAGTACTAAATAAATGAAGTAGGGATTAAAAAAATATTGTTTTCTCTTCTGTTGCTTTTTATCTTTAGCATAATAGTAAGTTTTGCCATTTCTTGTTCTAAATTCCTCCTCATGATTTGTTTAAAAATAACATAAGATGGATAAGGGGAGCAGGAAGAGGGTATGGGTATACAAGTTTCATTCTGTTGCTATTAAAGATGGATGGTGTGTATGAGCGCTTATTAGGGTCCTTTCTCTACTTTTGTAAATGTTTGAAATTTTACGTAATAAAAACAATCTTTCTCGTGGACATCTGTTTCTGACCATATTAAAGAAGGTATATCACGGATAAAAAACAAGGTCCTACTATATAGCACAGGGAACTGTATTTAACACCCTGTGATGAATCACTATGGAAAATAATATGAAAAAGAATGTGTGTATATATAAATATAAATATATTTTGTTGTCCAGTCACTCAGTTGTGTCCAATTTTGTGACTCCATGAACAACAGCATGCCAGGCTTTCCTGTCCGTCACCATCTCCCAGAATTTGCTCAAACTCATGTCCACTGAGTCGGTGATGCCATCCAACCAGCTCATCCTCTGTCATCCCCTTCTCCTCCTGCCTTCAAACATTCCCAGCATCAAGGTCTTTTCGAGTGAGTCAGCTCTTTGCATCAGGTGGCCAAAGTATTGGAGCTTCAGCTTCAGCATCAGTCCTTCCAACGGATATTCATTTCTTTTAGTTATCACTGGTTTGATATCCTTGCTGTCCAAGGGGCTCTCAAGAGTCTTCTTCAACACCTCAATTTGAAGGCATCAATTCAGTGCTTAGCCTTTTTTTACTGTCCAGCTCTCACATACACACATGACTACTAGAAAAACTATAGCTTTGACTATACGAACCTTTGTAGGCAAAGTACTGTCTCTGCTTCTTAATATGCTGTCTAAGTTTGTCACTGCTTGTCTTTCAAGGAGCAAGTGTCTTTATATATACATATACATGAAATATATATATATGTATACACACACATACATCATGTATATATGAATCACTTTGCTGTAGAGCAGAAATTAGCATAGCATTGTAAATCAACTATACTTCAATAAGACATACTTAAAAAATAAAAAACTTGCATCAGACTCTCCCCATGCATGTGTGAAAAAACAACTAGAAATCCAGATAAAATGTATGAGATGGTTAATTTTAGACACGTGACAAAGTTAGAGTAATAAGGAAAGCAGGGGAATAAAAAAGGCAAGCTTTACAATTGTAACAGCTTTCTGTCTAGAGTCATTTTCTGNCATGACTACTAGAAAAACTATAGCTTTGACTATACGAACCTTTGTAGGCAAAGTACTGTCTCTGCTTCTTAATATGCTGTCTAAGTTTGTCACTGCTTGTCTTTCAAGGAGCAAGTGTCTTTATATATACATATACATGAAATATATATATATGTATACACACACATACATCATGTATATATGAATCACTTTGCTGTAGAGCCGAAATTAGCATAGCATTGTAAATCAACTATACTTCAATAAGACATACTAAAAAAATAAAAAACTTGCATCAGACTCTCCCCATGCATGTGTAAAAAAACAACTAGAAATCCAGATAAAATGTATGAGATGGTTAATTTTAGACACTTGACAAAGTTAGCAGAGTAATCAGGAAAGCAGGGGAATAAAAAAGGCAAGCTTTACAATTGTAACAGCTTTCTGTCTAGAGTCATTTTCTGGATCATGATGCAGGGAGGGTATATACTTAGATGAGAAGTCAGACATTAGCATTCTAGAAGGTTAGAAAGCCTGGAATACACCAGATAGAGCTAGCCAGGTAAGTTGCTCCAGAAAACTACATGATACAGTTGTTAAAACTAAACTGTATACAGATTGAACTCCACATCACAGGTGCAAAAAATGACCAACTGATGAACTCCAATCTCAACTAAGGCTTCCCGCATGGCTCAGCAGGCAAAGAATCTACTTACAATGCAGGACACACAGGAGACATGGGCTCACCCTCTAGGTCAGGAAGATCCCCTGGAGGAGGGCATGATAACCCACTCTGGTATTATTGCCTGGAGAATCTCATGGACAGATGAGCCTGGCAGGCTACAAAATATAGGGTCCTAAAGAATTGGAAACAACTGAAGCAACTAACCACACAATCTTAACTAATGTAATCAATCCATGGTTCAGTGTTTACAAAGGAGATATTTGTGTTCCATTCAGCTGGATGGAAAGACCTCATTGAATACCTGGGACATCCCGCTGAGACCCTCAAAGTTTACACCTTAATGGAATGCAAAACTCTCAAACTAGATTAAAAGTTACAGTAGATTCACCCTAACAACACTTAAAAGGAAGGCTTTAAAATGCAAGTTCCTTAATGGGTTTCTAAAACACGGTTTAATCCTCCCCCNGAAGGGAATGGCTAACCACTCCAGTGTTCTTGCCAAAGAATTCCTTGAACAGAGGAAACTGGTGGGTGGGCTACAGTTCATGTGGTCACAAAAAGCCAAACAGAACTAAGCAACTAACACTTTCATTTTTCTTTTCCTACACAAAATAAAGAATCTACTGTCCTTTCTTCACATCTTAAGAACAAGATGTCACTTTCATATTAGAGCCTGATAAACAAGGCCAAAGTATTGGCCAATTGTATCTGACAAACAATTTCTTAATAATGAATAAAATTTGTAAAACTTTGGGGGCAATATTTTTCTGATGAGCAAAGAAAATTTTGCACATAAAGAAAAGTCCATAATACTTGATTTCCCACTCTAATATAAGAACATATTTATAGAGAACTTAAGTGGACCCTTTCTTACGTACATGTGAAAATGTATAGATAGTTATGAAAAGTGTGGTTCGCCTTTAACTCACAACGTTCTACCTTTTCTATTTTAGAATCACAATCAGGATCTCAAATAAGAAAATGAATGTGTGGACACTTTGTGGTCCACTAAATGGCAAAGTGGTATGTTATTTGTTATCAATAGTCTTTGTTAAATCTATTAAACTTAGGTTATCAGAATATAGTTATGTGTGTGTGTGTACAGGGGCCAGGCAGAGGGAAGAGATGGTTGCTGGTGATGGTGGTGGAGGTGGAGAGATTGCTGGGCTAGGATCAGGCTAGCTGATCAGAGAACAAAATCAACAGTGACAAAACCAAGCAGCTAAAACTGAGTTGAAATGTAGGATCAAGGCCTGTATCAAACAAGCCAAAACAGAAGAAGCTAGGACTCAACGATGGCACATTAGGGATAGAGTAAAGCAGTGTACAAATGAGTAGGAAATGTAAACCAGTAACATAGCCATCCCAATAATTCAGCTGAAGAGCCACAAGCAGGAATTATATTTTCTAATGTGTACAAATTTATTTTGATATCTATTCATAACTAAGCTGTTGTTAGGCTAGTCAAAAGTCACGCTGTGCTCAAAGAAGTCCACTCTTTCATTTCTCAGCATATCTGCACATATTCTGGAGTGGTCCATAAAGCATTTCAAAGAAAGTTAATTTACTGTTCACCTCTTTTGCAGAAACCTTTACTGCTAAGAAATGAAATATCTCAAAATAGCCACTGATTAGTAAACTTTCATATTTATGGCAACTATTTACTTCTCTTTAACTCAAAAATAAGTTAAACACAATCCATTCTATCAAAATCATAAAAAGCAATAAGCCCATTATAGATAACTGTTCAGAATATAGAACTATTAGTAAAGTCCATCATTAGGAATCAAGCCTATACAATTAAAGAAATATTAGCATCAAAATATGAGGAAAATTTCACAGTTAAATCAGTGCTGTTTATTTCAAGCCTACTTAATGGCTCAGATATATTAAATTAAGATTTCAAACCAAACCCAGATATAAGAATGATAAAGAATTACAGTATGCAAGAGAAGTTCAATGTGTGCCTTAAGCCAAATTCAGTTAGAAAAGTATTAGAAACTACATGTATTATAATATGTGCCTTAAACTGAACAGCACCAAATATACCTTGTTATCAGGAAATCCTGGGCAATGAAAGACCTAAATTTAGATGCTTAATATAAAATAGGCCTCCCTTACTCCTAGATTTGCCTGCTGACCTGTATCTGCCTCTCTTTTCTTAGATGGGCCCATATCATTGTCTTGAAATTAATTCCATTTGGCCAGACCCTGAAAATGTGTGCAGGCTTCTGTGAAACCCTTCTGGGGATTGGATCTGCCTGTATACACTACTTACCCGCTGGCTACAATTCATCCTTAGACTTATATCAGCCCAGATCCAGAATGACTTCATGGTACCACCCACCTGGGTCCATCCTGCCACAGAAGAAACCGCAGGTGTTGGTTCCAATCTAGACTGGTCTCAATTTCAACTCACTTTCTGAGATTTTATGATCTGGATTTGAGGCTCAGTCCTATAGTAAGTAGTCACTAAGCCCTGACTATTGTGGGTTAATATCCTTAGGTCAGTCAGCCCATTTAGGGTCCCAGCATGTTTCAAATAGCCCCATAAGATATCTTTGACAAGAATTCAATAGCATTAGACCACATACTGTCATATAATTAATCCTGAACTTGACTATGAGAAGGCATGCTACAAAATTAAACAGGTTGAAAAAATTTATTCAGTCACTTGGGAGACTGCTGAAAATCAAATTTCAATAGACGCTATCCATTCCACACTAACTATTTCACTTGTTGAATGGTAAGCCTTTTTTTCCCTTAAGTGGTAGCTGGCTTGAAGCCACCATCCCCATTAGCTACATAGTTGGTGAGAAACAGTGGAAATTTTTTGTGCTGCTTATCTAGAAATCTTGCTCTCCCTTAGCTAGTCATTTGTGAGTCACTTTTTTTTTAACTCAACTAATGCAAAAGTCCTTTGTTTCAATGATAGAAAAGAATTTTCTAAATTCTGTTGAATCTACACCTCTAAACTAGAATTTATTAGACTATTTTTTATTTGAAAGTCCATAAAGCTAAATCCAGGTGGAATTTACATTTTAATGTGCTGGTGGACCTACAAAAGGCTCCTCTGTTAATGCTTCATCTACATCTCTCAGGAAAGGACCCAGATTAGTTCACATGGTAAAGTAGAAAGAATAGTGGCTTTGACCAAAATGTGGCCTGAATGTCAATCCTGGCTTTATTACTTACCTTTACAATTTAAATTACTGTATACGTTAAATTCATCCACATGTCCACCCGATCTTTTATTTAGTCAACTAACACTTTTGGAGGCCTACCATGTTCCAGGCACTCTGAAGGTACTCAGGGGTAAAGCATGAATGCAACAGACAAAAATCTGCTTTCCTGGTGCTTGTGTTCTAGTGGACTCAAACGGACATGTCATTGTGGCTTCCCTGGTGGCTCAGACAGTAAAGAATCTGCCTACGATGAGGGAAACTTGGGTTCCACCCCTAGGTTGGGAAGATCCCCTGGAGAAAGGAATGGCTACCCACTCCAGTATTCTTGCCTGGAGAATTCCATGGACAGAGGAGCCTGGAGGGCTACAGTCCATGGGGTCGTGAAAGAGTTGGATACAACTGAGAGACTAACACTAACAGATAGGGATAAGGGCCATGAGAAATTGTAGATTAGAGAGGATCGGGGTGGAGGAAGCAAGTTCCACTGATAAGGTGATATTTGTAAAACAACCTCACAAACATGAGAGAGAAAGTCTAGTAGAAATAGGAAACGAACATTCAGGGGCTGGATGTGTACAAGTCCCAAAACAGAACAGTGCTTTCAGTGTCTGAAAACAGCAAAGAAGCCAAGTAGCTGTAGAGGAGAGAGACGGAGGGAAGGGATTTGAGGCTGAAGTCAGAGGGAGCCATGAAACTGGTGCTATTGAACCCTGTGGGCCAATAAAGCTGTGGGCTTTAATTGTAAATCATACGGAAAGTCACTGGAGGGGGAAGAGCAGAAGAACTGCATAGCTGATGTCAGTTTTCACAAGAATCTGAAGAAAGAAATATAGAAGGGTCAGCAAACACACAGGAAGATCCCTCACACTTGTGTCACTAATTAGCGTGAAACTGAAAGGAGGAGGCTGAGAAGTGACTTAAAAGTATGGATGGGTTTTGAAGTTTGGTCAATACAATCTACTGATGGACTAGATTTTAGAAAAGAAGTTACTTTCCTGGAACCAAAAACTTCGAAAATGATAAAGTTTCCTTCCTACATTTATATGTGCTCTGATACAGGCCATGGATAAAAACCCTGGATCTGTATACTCTGAACACACATTTTAAGAGAAGACCTTCCTCCTCTAAAAAAAGACTTGCAAAACAAAGCAATAGATGAACACAAGGAAGAAATATCTAGGCTACCTGAAGGACCCATGTTGGGAAATGTGAAGAAAGGAACAAGGGTGACCTTGATAACACTCTAGGTCAAACATGGTCATGCCCCTTGGAATGACAAAAGTCAGGAATGAAGATGTGTGTGTTCAAAGGGACAAAGGCAGAAGAACTATTCTTTATCCATAGGATTATACAACTGCTGCTAGGCTTTTAAACTCTGTTTGTCTGTGTCTATAACCACAATCACTCCAGTAAACAGAAAGAGTGTGGAATAAACTTCTGCCCATGCTTAAACACATTAGGCTTTTGTACACTCTACACATTGGTGACAATTTTTCAATCCCACTTCAATGGCTATAACAAATCCTGCTATTGTGATTAAACATCTGCTTGAAGTCTTTCCCACCACTGCATACTAGCTTCTACCCGCAATGGTTGCTAAATTTTACCAGTCCCAGGATAAATGCTCCAAATGTCCTTGTTTCAGGAACTATTTTACACACCTCTGTAATTCATCCATCGTCTTCACCCCGATGAGCCAATGTCATGTTAATAACCTTTTCTGTCCTCTGGAAGAGTGCCCTTCACTGCCTCAAAGGCAGTGACCTCCTATTTCTTCTCCACTTTAACTACTTTTAAGCACTTACCTGGACTTACATCATCAGTCAGTTCAGTTCAGTTCAGTTCAGTTCAGTCGCTCAGTCGTGTCCGACTCTTTGCGACCCCATGAATTGCAGCACGCCAGGCCTCCCTGTCCATCACCAACTCCCGGGGTTCACTCAGACTCACGTCCATCGAGTCAGTGATGCCATCCAGCCATCTCATCCTCGGTCGTCCCCTTCTCCTCCTGCCCCCAATCCCTCCCAACATCAGAGTCTTTTCCAATGAGTCAACTGTTCCCATGAGGTGGCCAAAGCACTGGTTTCAGTTTTAGCATCATTCCGTCCAAAGAAATCCCAGGGCTGATCTCCTTCAGAATGGACTGGTTGGATCTCCTTGCAGTCCAAGGGACTCTCAAGAGTCTTCTCCAACACCACAGTTCAAAAGCATCAATTCTTTGCCACTCAGCCTTCTTCACAGTCCAACTCTCACATCCATACATGACCACTGGAAAAACCATAGCCTTGACTAGATGAACCTTTGTTGGCAAAGTAATGTCTCTGCTTTTGAATATGCTATCTAGATTGGTCGTAACTTTTCTTCCAAGGAGTAAGTGTCTTTTAATTTCATGGCTGCAATCACCATCTGTAGTGATTTTGGAGCCCCCAAAAATAAAGTCTGACACTGTTTCCACAGTTTCCCCATCTATTTCCCATGAAGTGAGGGAAACGGATGCCATGATCTTTGTTTTCTGAATGTTGAGCTTTAAGCCAACTTTNCATAGCCTTGACTAGATGAACCTTTGTTGGCAAAGTAATGTCTCTGCTTTTCAATATGCTATCTAGATTGGTCGTAACTTTTCTTCCAAGGAGTAAGTGTCTTTTAATTTCATGGCTGCAATCACCATCTGTAGTGATTTTGGAGCCCCCAAAAATAAAGTCTGACACTGTTTCCACAGTTTCCCCATCTATTTCCCATGAAGTGAGGGAAGCGGATGCCATGATCTTTGTTTTCTGAATGTTGAGATATAAGCCAACTTTGTCACTCTCCTCTTTCACTTTCATCAAGAGGCTTTTTAGTTCCTCTTCACTTTCTGCCATAAGGGTGGTATCATCTGCATATCTGAGGTGATTGATATTTCTCCTGGCAAACTTGATTCCAGCTTGTGTTTCTTCCAGTCCAGCGTTTCTCATGATGTACTCAGCATAGAAGTTAAATAAGCAAGGTGACAATATACAGCCTTGACATACTCCTTTTCCTATTTGGCACCAGGCTGTTGTTCCATGTCCAGTTCTAACTGTTGCTTCCTGACCTGCATACAGATTTCTCAAGAGGCAAGTCAGGTGGTCTGGTAACTTGTTATTAACCAACCTATCAAAGCTTAAACTCTCTATAGACCCTCTCTTAACTCTCAAATTTTCCTCTAATATCACTTAAAAAATCACATGTCTACTGAACATTCTACCCTATCTACAGGCTACAGGTTCCCCCTGGCTTTTGTGTTTATGAGATAGCGAAGAATGCATGATCAACTTTTCAGAGGATAATTTTCCCAATAAAGCAGGAATTACTTTCCCCCCTCATTTCTCTTGCATATTCCCACTTCCCAAATAACCATATTTCCCCACTTCTAAAAACAAATAAATTTGATATATTTTTCCACTGATGACTATACCACCTCTGGTCATTTAATCCAATCTGATTTAACTGCAACTATCATATACCTGCTGATCTCCAAGGCAGGAGGCAGGCAGCAAACACACTATGTTCATAACAACTGCTTCAATACTCTGAAGCTTCAGCTCCACTCATTCCACTAGCTCTTTTGACCAAACTTGTCTCCTTCCGGGAACTAACAAAATGGAAGTAAAGTTATCCTGATGGGCCTCACTACCTCATGCTGTTTCAGCAGGAATCCTGAAAAGGCCCTTTTTCCTGGTCACTTAGTCACTTTGCTTAGACCATCCAAATTCTCACCCAATGATTTTGTCAACAATGACTTGTGCAAAGACATGTGGAAAGAGTGTGACCCAATCTGCACAGGACTTGAGTCAATACTGGGCACAATGCTCTCCTTAACCACAGCCGGCATTTTCAGCACTGATTTCAGCAGCTTGTAACATCTTCTGATAGTGATAAAAATGACCAAGACCATCAATTTTCAAAAGAGACCAATGATGACATCATCTTTTTCACAAAATTCTTAAGGATTTGCATTTTTAGCACCTAATACATCTGCCTATTTCTGAGATAATAAAAAAAGTAATTGATTATCATTTTCTAAATTTTCTCATGTGTGTATGAGTTCATGAGCACATGAATATAGGCACACACAGAAGAGCTAGTTGTTATCTCTTCTATAATCATCATGCTATAGTTAAGCTAAACACTTTCAAATGTGGCTGCTATAAGGTTTCCAAAGAAATTCTTTTAGAAAAAAAGCTAGTGGAGGAGATGAAATTCCAGTTGAGCTATTTCAAATCCTAAAAGATGATGCTGTGAAAGTGCTGTACTCAATATGCCAGAAAATTTGGAAAACTCAGCAGTGGCCACAGGACTGGAAAAGGTCAGTTTTCATTTCAATCCCAAAGAAAGGCAATGCCAAAGAATGCTCAAATTACCACACAATTGCACTCATTTCACATGCTAGTAAAGTAATGCTCAAAATTCTCCAAGCCAGGCTTCAATAATACATGAACCGTGAACTTTCAGATGTTCAAGCTAGTTTTAGAAAAGGCAGAGGAACCAGAGATCAAATTGCCAACATCCGCTGGATCATGGAAAAACCAAGAGAGTTTCAGAAAAACATCTATTTCTGCTTTATTGACTGTGCCAAAGCCTTTGACTGTGTGGATCACAATAAACTGTGGAAAATTCTGAAAGAGATGGGAATACCAGACCACCTGACCTGCCTCTTGAGAAACCTATATGCAGGTCAGGAAGCAACAGTTACTGCTGGACATGGAACAACAGACTGGTTCCAAATAGGAAAAGGAGTACATCAAGGCTATATACTGTCACCCTGATTATTTAACTTATATGCAGAGCACATCCTGAGAAACGCAGGACTGGATGAAGCATAAGCTGGAATCAAGATTGCCAGGAGAAATATCAATAACCTCAGATATGTAGATGACACCACCCTTATGGCAGAAAGTGAAGAGGAACTAAAAGGCCTCTTGATGAAAGTGAAAGAGGAGAGTGAAAAAGTTGGCTTAAAGCTCAACATTCAGAAAATGAAGATCATGGCATCCGGTCCCATCACTTCATGGGAAATAGATGGGGAAACTGTGGAAACAGTGTCAGACTTTATTTTTGGGGGCTCCAAAATCACTGCAGATGGTGATTGCAGCCATGAAATTAAAAGACACTTACTCCTTGGAAGAAAAGTTATGACCAACCTAGATAGCATATTCAAAAGCAGAGACATTACTTTGCCAACAAAAGTCC
>SJYA01001556.1:148859-176285 GCA_006410615.1 Neotragus moschatus | reverse complement strand
TTTAATTGGAGGTTAATTACCTTACAACATGAATAAGCCATGGGTGTATATGTGTCCCACCATCCTGAACCCGCCCCCCACCTCCCTCCCCACCCCATCCCTCTGGGTTGTCCCAGAGCACCAGTTTTGGGTGCCCTGCTTCATGCATTGAATTTGCAGTGGTCATCTATTTTACATATGGTAATATACAAGTTTCAATGCTATTCTCTCATACTGTCCCACCCTTGCCTTTTCCCACACAGTCCAAAACTCTGTTCTTTACATCTGTGTCTCTTTTACTGTCTTGCATATGGGGTCGTCGTTACTGTCTTTCTAAATTCCATACATATGCGTTAATATACTGTATTGGTGTTTCTCTTTCTGGCTTACTTCACTCTGTATAATAGTTTCCAGTTTCATCCATCTCATTAGAATTGACTCAGATGTGTTCCTTTTTATAGCAGAGTAATATTGCATTGTGTATATGTACCTGTCAACTACAAATTGGCACTTACCAAGAGGTCTGCCAATGATTGAACAACAAAGGCATTTGCCATCTGCCTCTATGGAGACTGAACCCCCTGCTGCTATAGCTGTTGACCTTCAAAAACCCCTGAGGGAGTTCAGGGTGGAGTGAGGCAGACTGTGCTCCAGAGAATGTGGTGGGACAGGTCTTTAGATATTCTGATGTTTTTAGGAACAGATTTCATGATCTCAATCCTTATATCTCCTCATATCTAGAGAAGCACTAAATCCCTTCATGGTGACATCAGATCCTCAAGACTAACAAAAAATATTTTCTAAATTGAGTGCTTCATGATATTGAACTCCCCCTTCACCAAAACCTTATATATTGACTTTCCCCCACTGCCACTTTGGAGCAGTCTCTCAGAGCTATCTGAGATGCTGCCTCCCAGGCTGCGGTCCTCATTTTACTACAGATAAAACTTAACTCACAACTCTCAAGTTGTACATCTTTTTTAGTCAACATACCACAACTTCCTTATCCATTCATGTGCCAAAGGATATCTAGGTTGCTTCCATGTCCTAGCTATTGTAAACTGCTGCAATGAACATTGGGGTACATGTGTCTCTTTCTATTATGGTTTCCTCAGTGAGTATGCCCAGCAGTGGGATTGTTGGGTCATATGGCAGTTCTATTTCCCGTTTTTGAAGGAATTTCCACACTGTTCTCCATATAGTACCAGTTTGCATTCTCACCAGCAATGTAACAGGGGTCCCTTTTTTCCACACCCTCTCCAACATTTATTGTTTATAGACTTTTTTGATGGCAGCCTGCTGACGCATGAGACAGTACCTGATTGTGGTTTTGACTTGCATTTCTTACAGATAGACTTTAATAGAAGCTAAACAACTATGGCATCTGACTGACTTATGGAGGTAAAAGACTTTACTTTTATGACTTATTGTCAATGCAAATTCAGTAGAGATATTCTGGAGAGAACCATCATGGAATATACGTACACATTCAGGTAAAGCTAAATTAACTATTCAGTTACCTCCTGTTGAATAAACAGGACAAAATATTTGTGGGTACTACACACACACACACACACACAAAATTCACTCATTACATATAAGACACAAATAAAATTTGAGTTTAAAATGTACACAAATTACCAACATCAAATGCTAGTGAAATTATAAATGATTTTTTTCCTCTGAATTGACTAGGACTTTTTTCCTCCACCAGAGTTTGGACTTAGGTCAAGCAACAGGGAGGGAAAACAGCCCCAACCGTCAACAGAAAATTGGATTCGATTTACTGAACATGGCTCCGCCCATCAGAATAAGACCCAGTTTCTCCCTCAGTCAGTCTCTCCCATCAGGAAGCTTCCATAAGCCACTTGTCCTTATTCATCAGAGGGCAGACAGAATGAAAACCACACTGACAGAAAACTAACCAAACTGATCAAATGGACCACAGCCTTGTCTAGCTCAATGAAACCAAGAGCCATGCCATGTAGGGCCACCCAAGATGGACGAGTCATGGTGGAGAGTTCTGACAAAATGTGGTCCACTGGAGAAAGGAATGGAAAAGCATTTTAGTATTCTTGCATTGAGAACCCCATGAACAGTATGAAAAGGCTAAAAGGTATGACACTGAAAGATGAACTCCCCAGGTCGGTAGGTGCTCAATATGCTACTGGAGAAGGGTAGAGAAATAACTTCAGAAAGAATGAAGAGATGGACCCAAAGCAAAACAAGACCCAGTTGTGGGTATGAAGGGTGATGGAAGTAAAGTCCGATACAAAGAACAATATTGTATCGGAACCTGGAATGTTAGGTCCATGAGTCAAGGTAACTTGGAAGTGGTCAAACAGGAGATAGCAACAGTGAACATCGACATTTTAGGAATTGGTGCACTAAAATGGACTGGAATGAGTAAATTTAACTCATATGACCATTATATCTACTACTGTGGGCAAGAACCCCTTAGAAGAAATGGAGTAGCCATCATAGTCAACAAAAGAGTCCAAAATGGAGAACTTGGAGGCAATCTCAAAAATGACAGAATGATATCTATTTGTTACCAAGGCAAACCATTCAATATCAAAGCAACCCAAGTCTATGCGCCGACCAGTAATGCTGAAGAAGCTGAAGTTGAATGGTTCTATGAAGACCTACAAGACTTTCTAGAACTAAAACCCCAAAAAGATGTCCTCTTCATTATAGGGGACTGGAATGCAAAAGTAGGAAGTTGAGAGCTACCTGGAATAACAGGCAAATTTGGCCTTGGAGTACAAAACAAATAGGGTAAAGCCTAACAGAGTTTTGCCAAGATAATGCAGTGGTCATAGCAAACACCTTCTTCCAACAACACAAGAGAAGACTCTGCACACGGACATCACCAGATGATCAATATAGAAATCAGATCGATTATATTCTTTCCAGCCAAAGATGGGGAAGCTCTGTTCGGTGAGCAAAAACAAGACTGGGAGCTGACTGTGGCTCAGATAATGAACTCCTTAATGCCAAATTCAACTTAAATTGAAGAAAGTAGGGAAAACCACTAGACCATTCAGGTATGACCTAAATCAAATCCCTTAAAATTATATGGAAGTAACTAATAGATTTAAGGGATTAGATCTGACAGACAGAGTGCCTGAAGAATTATGGATGAAGGTTCGTGACACTGTACGGGAGGCAGCGATCAAAACCATCCCCAACAAAAAAAGAAATGCAAAAAGGCAAAATGGTTGTCTAAGGAGGACTTACAAATAGCTGAGAAAAGAAGAGAAGCTAAATGCAAAGGAGAAAAGGAAAGATATACCCATTCGAATGCAGAGTTCCAAAGAATAGCAAGGAGAGATAAGAAAGCCTTCCTCAGCGATCAATGCAAAGAAATAGAGGAAAACAACAGAATGGGAAAGACTAGAGATCTCTTCAAGAAAATTAGAGATACCAAGGGGACATTTCATGCAAAGATGAGTACAATAAAGGACAGAAATGTTATGGACCTAACAGAAGCAGAAGATATAAAAAACAGGTGGCAAGCATATAGAGAAGAACTATACAAAAAAGATGTTAAGGACCCCGATAATCACGATGATGTGATCACTCACCTAGAACCAGACATCCTGGAATGTGAAGTCAAGTGGGTCTTAGGAAACATGACTACGAACAAAGCTAGTGGAGGTGATGGAATTCCAGTTGAGCTATTTCAAAGCCTAAAAGATGATGCTGTGAAAGTGCTGCACTCAATGTGCCAGCAAATTTGGAAAACTCAGCAGGGGTCACAGGACTGGATAAGGTCAGTTTTCATTCCAATCCCAAAGAAAGGCAATGCCAAAGAAATGTTCAAACTTTGCACAATTGCACTCATCTCACAAGCTAGCAAAGTAATGCTCAAAATTCTCCAAGCCAGCCNGCACTCAATGTGCCAGCAAATTTGGAAAACTCAGCAGGGGTCACAGGACTGGATAAGGTCAGTTTTCATTCCAATCCCAAAGAAAGGCAATGCCAAAGAAATGTTCAAACTTTGCACAATTGCACTCATCTCACAAGCTAGCAAAGTAATGCTCAAAATTCTCCAAGCCAGCCTTCAACAGTATGTGAACTATGAACTTCCAGATGTTCAAGCTGGATTTAGAAAAGGCAGAGGAACCAGGGATCAAATTGCCAACATCTNGACTATGGTTTTTCCAGTAGTCATGTATGGATGTGAGAGTTGGACTGTGAGGAAGGCTGAGCACCGAAGAATTGATGTTTTTGAACTGTGGTGTTGAAGAAGACTCTTGAGAGTCCCTTGGACTGCAAGGAGATCCAACCAGTCCATTCTGAAGGAGATTCAGTTCAGTTCAGTTCAGTTCAGTCATTCAGTTGTGTCCGACTCTTTGCAACCCCATGAATCACAGCACGCCAGGCCTCCTTGTCCATCAGCATCTCCCAGAGTTCACTCAGACTCAGGTCTATTGAGTCAGTGATGCCATCCAGCCATCTCATCCTCTGTCATCCCTTTTTTCTCCTGTCCCCAATCCTTCCCAGCATCAAAGTATTTTCCAATGAGTCAACTCTTTGCATGAAGTGGCCAGAGTACTGGAGTTTCAGCTTTAGCATCATTCCTTCCAAAGAAATCCCAGGGCCGATCTCCTTCAGAATGGACTGGTTGGATCTCCTTGCAGTCCAAGGGACTCTCAAGAGTCTTCTCCAACACCACAGTTCAAAAGCATCAATTCTTCGGCAGTCAGCCTTCTTCACATTCCAACTCTCACACCCATACATGACCACAGGAAAACCACAGCCTTGACTAGACGTTAGCCCTGGGATTTCTTTGGAAGGAATGATGCTAAAGATGAAACTCCAGCACTTTGGCTACCCCATGGGAAGAGTTGACTCATTGAAAAAGACTTTGATGCTGGGAGGGATTGGGGGCAGGAGGAGAAGGGGACGACAGAGGATGAGATAGCTGGATGGCATCACTGACTCGATGGACATGAGTCTGAGTGAACTCCGGGAGTTGGTGATGGACAGGGAGGCCTGGCGTGCTGTGATTCATGGGGTCACAAAGAGTCGGACACAACTGCGTGACTGAACTGAACTGAATATTCTAGTGTTTTCTGCCAGCTTGTAGATTTATCAAGACAATCCATCCTCAAGATTTGAAAATTCATCAATATTAGGTCTTCTACATATATTATTATTAATATATATATGTATTAATATATATTATATATATATAATATATATTAATTATCTGATGTTTCTCACCTATTTCTCCATACAAACAACTGAACTGTATTTAATTAGTGGCTACATTTTAAAGTTTTAAAGACTAGAAGCTAATTTTAAATAAATGATATATAGGAGATAGATTTTATGTCTCTATGTATTTCATTTTCTCCTTAAAAGCAGATTATTTAAACCAGGTACTTTATGTCTTTGGAGAATGCTAATGGATGCTATCATTTATTGAGCATTTAATATGTGTTAAAAGATTACTACCTATATTTATCTAAATAAAGCCCTAAAACCATTCTATGAAATATGTAAATTTCTCCCATAAGAAATATAAAGATAGTTAAACAAAGGTAATTTAACTAATTTGCCAATAGTCATACAGGAGCAAGGATTAAAACTTGTTCCTATGTAACTCCNCTCTCACACCCATACATGACCACAGGAAAACCACAGCCTTGACTAGACGTTAGCCCTGGGATTTCTTTGGAAGGAATGATGCTAAAGATGAAACTCCAGCACTTTGGCTACCCCATGGGAAGAGTTGACTCATTGAAAAAGACTTTGATGCTGGGAGGGATTGGGGGCAGGAGGAGAAGGGGACGACAGAGGATGAGATAGCTGGATGGCATCACTGACTCGATGGACATGAGTCTGAGTGAACTCCGGGAGTTGGTGATGGACAGGGAGGCCTGGCGTGCTGTGATTCATGGGGTCACAAAGAGTCGGACACAACTGCGTGACTGAACTGAACTGAATATTCTAGTGTTTTCTGCCAGCTTGTAGATTTATCAAGACAATCCATCCTCAAGATTTGAAAATTCATCAATATTAGGTCTTCTACATATATTATTATTAATATATATATGTATTAATATATATTATATATATATAATATATATTAATTATCTGATGTTTCTCACCTATTTCTCCATACAAACAACTGAACTGTATTTAATTAGTGGCTACATTTTAAAGTTTTAAAGACTAGAAGCTAATTTTAAATAAATGATATATAGGAGATAGATTTTATGTCTCTATGTATTTCATTTTCTCCTTAAAAGCAGATTATTTAAACCAGGTACTTTATGTCTTTGGAGAATGCTAATGGATGCTATCATTTATTGAGCATTTAATATGTGTTAAAAGATTACTACCTATATTTATCTAAATAAAGCCCTAAAACCATTCTATGAAATATGTAAATTTCTCCCATAAGAAATATAAAGATAGTTAAACAAAGGTAATTTAACTAATTTGCCAATAGTCATACAGGAGCAAGGATTAAAACTTGTTCCTATGTAACTCCATATAATAATAACAACTTTTTAAAAGTTTTCATTTTTAAAAAATAGTATCTTATAAATGTTGTCATTTACATATATTATCTCACTAAATCTTTGAACCCTAGGAAACTGGCTACTCTTAACAGCACTAGTTTAGGAATGAGAAAACTAGGCATAAAAAGATAAAATAATTTCCACTATTAAGTGTAGAACCGGGCTGTAATATCACGAAGTCTGATTCCTAGGTATTGGTCTTAACTTCTCCTCTAATATCACCTTTTCAAAACCTCTACCTAACCTATACTTTATCCCAAAGGTTACATTGATTATCTATATAATCCTGATCTTTATTAACCCATATGGAAGTGACATTAACTAGTTTGTAGTCTCTAGGAATTTTTTCCATTTCAGATCTGAATCCCTCAACCTGTCATCTGGATGATTGCAGTGGCCTCAAATCTGGTCTTCAAGCATCTAGTTTTTCCTCTCTCTAGGCCATGCACATATGAACGAGACTCTATAGACTAATCTGTAAGAAAAGAATTACTATTACTCAATATCATTTCCAGAATTTTTCTGAAATAAAAGGGCAGCATTAAAACATATAAATTACCTTATGTAAAACAGAGACCCAGTGGGAATTTGCTGTATGACACAGGGAATTCAAACCCAGTGCTCTATGACAACCTAGAGAGGTAAGATGGGGTGGGAGGTTCTAAAGGGAGTGTATATATGTATACCTATGACTGGTACATGTTGATTTAGGGCAGAAACCAACACAATATTGTCAAACAATTACCCTCCAAGTAGAAAGAATAATAAATAATCACTAATCTCTTGTATATCCTCACTTACTGAACTGTATCAAGAATTTTAACTCTAGGATTGTAAAAGACAATTTAGAAGCCAAAAAACCTTCTAGCATTTTTTTTTTAATCACTGAGGTAAACCAATACTTTTAGCCTTTTCTTCCTTTCTTTTTTAATCTCCAGTGAAACTCAAATTCCTTCCTATGTTGCTGCCAATGTATCATGACTAATATGGGATCCCACTGATCTTTTCACTGGTTTTAATTTATCTGTAATATCTTCAGCACAAAATTGAAGGCTCTCTGAATAATAGGTCTTAAAATCAATATTACTGTTTCATTTGTATTTAACTAATAAAAACTATAAAATGTAAGGATTTAAAAAAAAGATCAAATTACACATCACTATATTACTCCTTGGAAGGAAAGTTATGACCAACCTAGACAGCATATTAAAAAGCAGAGACATTACTTTGCCAACAAAGGTCCATCTAGTCAAGGTTATGTTTTTCCCAGTGGTCATGTATGGATGTGAGAGTTGGAATGTGAAGAAAGCTGAGCACTGAAGAATTCATGCTTTTAAACTGTGGTGTTGGAGAAGACTCTTGAGAGTCCCTTGGACTGCAAGGAGATTCAAACAGTCCATCCTAAAGGAGACCAGTCCTGGGTGTTCATTGGAAGGACTGATGCTGAGGCTGAAACTCCAATACTTTGGCCACCTCATTTGAAGAGTTGACTCATTGGGAAAAACCCTGATGCTGAGAGGGATTGGGGGCAGGAGGAGAAGGGGACAACAGAGGATGAGATGGCTGGATGGCATCACTGACTCAATGCACATGAGTTTGGGTGAACTCTGGGAGTTGGTGATGGATAGGGAGGCCTGGCATGCTGCGATTCATGGGGTTACAAAGAGTCGGATACGACTGAACAATTGAACTGAACTGACCTGACACTGAAAATTAGGAACTTAATATCTACTTTGACATAACTCATGCTGGGCCAACAATGAGGCATGAATCTTTAGCAGCAGGTGCCCTTGAAGGTCAAGAAACAAGGAGTATGGGAACCAATGAGAGAGTTCAAGGAGGCTGGGTTTGGGCAGGTACTGAGAGCCCTGAAAGGTCAAGTGACAGAACAGGCAGAGCCACAGGAGACCACGATGCCACCAGTGTTTAAAGAACAAAGGCAGTCATCTAGCTGCCCATTAAGCAGCACTTTGGCCACAATGAAGGAATAAAGAAGATAAGTCAGATTCCTTGAGAAGAATGGATCACCAGGTCCAGCTAAGTAGGCAAGATTCCAATCCAAATAAAGCAACAGAGCCCTCTAAACACAAGAGGGGAGGAAGAGTCTAGCTCTGCAGGCGTAAAGTCCTGCCCACTGTTGACCTGCCCTACGAGACACCACTGACAGCCGCAGAACTCATCCCACACATGAAAGCTTAAGGGGCTAATGTCTCCCAGCACATGTCCAGTTCTAGGAAAGACTGGTTCTGGATGAGGGCTGCTCTGCACACTGCTGCCTCTACCTGTGAAGGGACAGAAAGGAAGGCAGAGGCTTTACTCAGCTTCCCAAGTCTGAATCCTCAAAGAGACCTGGAAGTACCCCCAGGGTCTTCCTAGGAAAGGATCTATAAAGAATAAGAGGCAAAGAGGCAGACCCTCAAACAGGAACTTGCAGATACAGCATTACAACAGAACAGTAAGGCAGGTGGGTGAGGCTAGAGAAGGTTCAGTTTATCACTTGTGAAAGGCTCCTGGCTGCTGGGGGTATAAAAGGGCGAGGGCTTGAGGTCAGCATATTTACTTCCTCTTTTCCTACAGCTGAGCTAGCAGCAGACAGCCACTCCATTCTTTCACCCACTGCCTACATCTGCTTTCTCCTACAATGGCAGACTGGGTCATTGCAAGAGGACAATATGGCCAAAAAGCCTAAAACATTTATTACCTGGCCCTTTACACAAAAAAGTCTGCTGATCCATGCCTTAGAGAAATACTAGTTTATCTAGACGCAAATATATAAATGCAGATAATTGCACACAGTGAAAATTTAGAATTGAGGTTTGAAAGGACAGACCACTTATGGTCAATCATAGTCAATCTCCACATAATCCACACTAATAAAGATGGATCACACAGAGATGGATATAAACAATAGTAATTCTGATCATGACAAAACGGTCTACACCAATAAGATATGTTATTTCATTTCTCTGTCTTTATGTATGTTTTTTTCCCCACTTCATCAACTTTTACTTTCCATAATATGCTTTATATGTTTCCAAAAATAACTAACAAAACTTGAAAGACTAATTTAATTTTTAACAATTGGCTTTTTTTCTAATAAAAAGCTTTTATTATTTTTATCATTATTATTATCAAGACCTATATTCAAGAAAGTCCATGCAATTTTTCATTTGACAAGTACTTGTAGTTGTTCAGTCACTAAGTCGTGTCCAAATCTGAGACCCCATGAACCGCAGCATGCCAGGCTTCCCTGTCCTTCACTATCTCCCAGAGTTTGCTCAAACTCATGGCCACTGAGTCAGTAATGCTACCCAACTATTTCATCTTCTGTCATCCCCTCTTCCTCCTTCTCTCAATCTTTTGCAGCATCAAAGTCTTTTCCAGTGACTCAGAAACTAGTATTTATTGAAAACTTACTCTCCGTCATTAGCTATGCTGGGATCCAGGTTAGACCAGAAAAATAACCTAGTGTTGGTTTTCTATCTTCTCCCTTTCACAAGAAACCTCTTTCCCTAATAAAATAGAAGGATTGTATACATTTATTCTACATAAAATAATTCATAAAACTAAAACAGTAAGTACAATTATATGAAAGAAGCATTTCTAAATTGAGTTCTTGAAAACAATTGGTGGTTAAGTATTATCTGACACTTTTCTCGCCACAAAAATATCAGAAACAAAACCCAAAAAGCCTTAGAATTTTAAATCTTCAAAAATTTTAGATTTCTCAATTTTCTTCAAAATTATAGAAACTGAAATTTTATTGTAAATAAAACTGACTATAGACACTGCTTAAAATTATTTTTTAGGGGGTAGAATACAGTATAAATTTTCTGTCATATGAAAAGACACTACAAAACAAATATTGCACTTTTTCAAATTTAAGGGTTTAAACTATGTTTCTATTATGAAGCAAGATCTGACAGCAGTCGAGAGGTTATATAAATTATATATGAACTGGTATCCAATTTTCAACTTGTCTTTGAAAACCTGAGGAGTTGATTTTCAAAATTAGAAAAATAAATCAATAATATTTGAACTTGTTCAGATGAAGGTGGAAATTTCTTTAAAAATTAATGGATGAGTTTTAACCTCAAAGATGTCCTTTTATTATCTGAGAAATAAGAGTAGCTACCCAGACAGACCTAGATACCCCACCAAACAGCTTCTTGTAGATGTGTTTGAGCGACTTCTTCCTGACATGTGCCTTATCACCTGAGGAGAGACTGCAAAACATCTCTAAGATCACAGAAACAATGGTGGTGATTTTATTATTTAACACATAAAACCGAGCTATTGAAAAATAAGTTTTCACAAGTATTGACCCCTGATACATTTACTCGTATCCCTCTTCTTGCTCTTTCTGTCACACACACACTCATGTGCACTAATAATCTTTGATTATACACTAGAACCACATTATCAGCCATTAACTTACTACATGTTAAAAATGCACATTTATACTGAGTCATTTGGGGACACTAATAATTCCAATTTTCATAAGAAATGAAAGTACTTTCTTTGGATTTTATAACTCTTTCTAGTTAACCAAAGTTCATATAATTTTTTAGCCTCTATCTAATTCAGATGGATTACACTGCATCTTTATTTTTTAAAAATGGAAAGACCCAGGAGCAGGACCTTTTCACTATTGCTGAAATTCAAACTCAGAAACCTAGGCAACACTCTGCAGAACTCTCCTTGGAGTCACTTTAATTCTTAATGTCTTAATTACTTGCACTTATTAAATAATTGAAAATCTCTAGCAAACAAAAGATGAGATGGCTATTCTTCTCCCTGACCAATATGATGATAGGAGCTTATTTGAAAAAAAAAGAAAACAAGAATTATGGTGGCTTGGGGAGATGTTCTAATGAGTAGAAAAATGTGAAGTGTGAATTAATCATGGTTTTCTTTTCTTGAAACTTAACACATACACACACACTCATTCACACAGCTTCTGTACTGGCATATATTAGAGATAAATATACAGAATGAAAATGTTCTGACTGATAACACACATACAAACAGGCACTAGAATCATCAACTCTCAAATTCAGCAGATTAATTAGAGATCAGTTTGTTGTATTTTATCAGTAACAGGCATGTGTAATATATATGCAAATTCTATAAGGCATAGCAAGTCTAAAATGTATTTGTAAAATATAATCATTTTATACTACTAGTTTTAGTTAAAGTTCTGTATATTGGTTCATTCATTGTTCATTTAGCATTTCCAAGGCATACTCCTTCAGAATTTCTTTTCTATATGTCTATTCACAAGGTTCACTGGCAATTATAGTCATGTTATAATACTCAAGATGTATTCACATCACATAATATGTATCATATAAAAGTCAGTGCAACTTTACCTCAGAATCAGCTCCTACTACTTACATTGTGATATGGGTACCTTTGAAAAACAGCCTCAACTATCATGAGTTTGAGTTTTATAAATATTTTAAAGAGGGAATTATAAGCATTAGCAAAATAAGTTAATGAATAAAATTAGCTTCACTTTTATTCAGTCCAAGTGTTCAAAATCTTCTGGTTTTTATAATTTTAGTCTAACCATGTCTTTCTGGTAGAAAAAGCCATTTTATAATTCTGATACAAACAACAATGGAAGATTATCTATGATACTAAGTCACAAATATTTATATAGAAAAATTAAAGGTGAACAGTCTTTTATAGAACTGCTGCTGCTGCTGCTAAGTCACTTCAGTCGTGTCCGACTCTGTGCAATCCCATAGACGGAAGCCCACCAGGCTCCCTGTCCCTGGAATTCTCCAGGCAAGAAAACTGGAATGGGTTGCTATTTCCTTCTCCAAGGCATAAAAGTGAAATGTGAAAGGGAAGTCGCTTAGTTGTGTCCGACTCTTAGTGACCCCATGGACTACAGCCTTCCAGGCTCCTCCATCCATGGGATTTTCCAGGCAAGAGTACTGGAGTGGGGTGCTGCTGCCTTCTCCGTTTATAGAACAATTATACAATTCAATTTATCTGTAGAGACTTCGGTTTAGTTATTGTCCTATATTAATACTTGCAGTGCCTTTTTCTACTCTTAAAAGACTTCATTTAAAGAATAAATGAAAGAAATAGACATTCAATATACATAATCAATGCTGCTGTTGTTCAAATGCTCAGTTGTGTCCAATGTTATGTGACCCCCATGTGCTAATGCAGCACACCAGGCTTCGTCATCCTTCATTATCTCCCAGAGTTTGCTCAAACTCACGTCCATTGAGTCAATGATGTTATCCAACCATCTAGTCCTCTGTGGCCCTTTTCTCTTCCTGCCTTCAATCTTTCCCAGCATTCATTGCCAAAGGACTGGAGCTTCAGCTTCAGCCTCAGTCCTTCCAATGAATATTCAGGGTTGATTTCTTTTAAGATTGACTGGTTTGAGCTCCCTGTTGTCCAAGGGACTCTCAAGAGTTTTCTCTAGCACTACAGTTTGAAAGCATCAATTCTTCAGCACTCACATCCATACATGACTATTGGAAAAGCCATAGCTCTGAAAATATGGACCTTTGTCACCAAAGTGATGTTTCTACCCTTTTAATACACTGTGTAGGCTTGTTAGCTTTTCCTCCAAGGAACAAGCGTCTTTTAATTTCATGGCTATAGCCCCTGTCTGCAGTGATTTTGGAGCCTAAGAAAATACTCTTGTCATTGTTTCCATTTTCCCCTATCTATTTTGCCAAGAAGTGATGGGACCAATGCCATGATCTTAGCTTTTTGAATGTTGAGTTTTAAGCCAGCCTTTTCTCTCTCCTCTTTCATCTTCATCAAGAGGCTCTTTAGTTCCTCTTTGCTTTCTGCCATTAGGGTGGTGTTTATCTGCATACATGAGGTTACTGATATTTCTCCCAGCAATCTTGATTCTAGCTTGTGCTTCATTCAGCTTGGTATTCTGAATGATGTACTCTGCATATAAGCTAAATAAGCGAAGTGACAACATACAGCCTTGAAGTATTCCATTACCAATTTTGAACCAGTTCGTTGTTCCATGTCCAGGTTAACTGTTGCTTCCTGACCTGCATACAGGTTTCTCAGGAGGCAGGTCAGGTAGTCTGCTATTCCCATTTCTTTAAGAATTTTCTACAGTTTGTTGTGATCCACACAGTCAAAGGCTTTAATGTAGTCAATAAAGCAGAGGTAGATTTTTTCTGAAATTCCCTTGCTTTTTTGATGATCCAGCGGATGTTGGCAATACGATCTCTGGTTCCTCTGCCTTTTCTAAATCCAGCTTAAACATCTAGAAGTCTCAGTTCACATACTGTTGAAGCCTAGCTTGAAGGATTTTGAGCACTGTTTACCTTTTTATTTTTCCTCAATAATTATTAATTATTTTTCCTCAATAACTTGGGGAACCAAGTATAGTCTCCACTTCCAATCAAGATATTTCCATATATTGAAAAACTGACATAACTTTGCTGGCTCAAAGATAGTAACAATGATCAACACAAAAAAATATAAAGTCATAAAGCCATAACAGCAATTTTTTAAATGTAGTAAGCATCTTTAGGCAAGAAATGGGAAAATATTAGGGAAGAAGGCAGACGTCATAGACCTACTGGTTTCTACGTCTGGAAACAAGTGGGAAAACCTATGGCCTCTAAGTCTAGAAGCAGATGAGACTTAAGCCCTTAAGCAGCACAGAATCAGGATCCACACCCAGAATTACTAATTGAAACTATAAGCTAAATGAGGCTCAACTGCCTCCCTCAAACCCAATTTCACTTGCGAAAGAATGCTTAAAAAAAAAACAAAACTTTTTGCAAACAATCCATAGAAATCAAAAAACAACATAAGATACAAATATTACAAATTGAAAATACTAAAAGAAAATTTTAAATTTTTGTTGAAATAAATAGATATTACAAAATGATGAGAGGACTCACCATATATCTGATGTGAGTCGCAGAAAAGATTATAAATATATTTTATAGATAAAGATATACAGATCATTAATAAGATAGCACAAAAGGTTCTGGAGATATAAAAGTAAGAATTTTGAAAAAATGATATAATTTTTCAGATCTGTAATTTAGCTGGAATATCATATTGGATGGGCTTCCCAGGTGTTCAGTGATGAAGCGTCTTTCTGCCAATGCAGGAGATACAGGCTTGATCCCTTTGTTGGGAAGATTCCATAAAGAAGTGAATGGCAATGCACTCCAGTATTCTTGCCTGGAAAATCCCACGGACAGAGGAGCCTGAAGGGCTACAGTCCAAGGCACTGCAGAGAGTCAGACATGATTGAGCGACTAAGCATGCACACCCACAACATAACATGATAAAGCTAAATCTATATCTAGATATAGCACAGTAAAATGGAAAACAACAGATTAGTAAGTGTCAAAAGCCACTAGAAAGAAAAAGAAATGGCAGATTATTGACAAAAGAACATTAGAATACAGAAATTTCTATTGAACTATAGCCATCATTAATTTATTCAAAAACATATTTTTTTCTGTGCTCCAGCCAGAAGACAATAGGATAACAACTTTAAAGTACTAAGGAGAAAGTAAATGTTAATTTAGAATTTTATACCTAGCTAAATTATTATTCAAACATTGAAACTTTTTAAAAGTCCTCCTTAGACCATCATTGAGGCAATTATCTAAGGATATACTTTTGTATGTAGAAAAATGCCACAAAGATGAAATGAAATCAAAGAGAAAAATATACTGTAACTTTAATCAACAATTTACTGTAAAATAATAACTAAATATATTCCATCACAAAAAAGTAAAACTGAAACTTTAGTCAATATTAACAATGAGAATCACCTACTGAGCATTTGTAACATGACTAGGTATACTCAGGACAAGTATATAAATACAGATGAACTTCAAACTTAAAAATGTATAATAGTTTATGTATATTTAAGAAGTGATTCCTAATGAAGCACTACAATGTATAGCTTTCAAATAAACAGAGAAAAAGTAAAACAAAATACACCCTCAGCAATACAGGAGAGCACAGGAAGGGGGAAAAAAGGAGCAAAACAAAAGAATGGTAACTGAAAATAAAAAAAAGAAAATATAGATAAATATACCTGCAAACACAATACTTTATAAAGTTGACAATAAAGTTCCTAATTCAAAGATAGGAATTCTTGAAGCTATCTAAAAATTAAGAAATCAAGACTATTCTTCAAGAGATATCCCTAAAAACCATGAAAAACAGCTGCTTTAAAAATGAGAGCAAGGGAATGAAAAGAGGAACACTAAACAAATGCTAACCAAAAACAAAGCTAGTATGATAATGTTATGAAAAAAAAGTTTTAAAAAATATTAACAGGGCTAAAAAGATATATTGTCCACTAACAAAAAGGAAAATCCACCAGGAACATATAATAATGATGAACTTGAATGCACATGCAACATAATCTCAAAACACACAAAGTAAAACCTGAGTCACAAAGTAAAAAACAACAATAATAAGTTGCAGATGCCCAATCTTGAAGGGAGATTTTTACTCCTGCAGTTTCATGGCAATTCATTATATCTAAATTCTAAGTGCTAAATCTAAGCACAGAGGCACAATCCTCTACTTGTTTCTAGACCTGAAATTCTCTACCATTTGAAAAATATCACCAATACAGATATCCTCAAAATTTAAGTAAATCCCTGAGATTAAAAACAAAAAAGAAAAAGCCCACCCAAGAGCTGTGAGGAGAGGCTTCCTAATGTCTAAAATTCAGTAGGGGATTTGGAAGAGGGGAAGTGTGGATAAGACTTTATCATGCACAGTCCTCCCAGAAGGAAGACTGACTAGATGGCATAGCTTTTGAGCTGCCTGCTCCTTGTGCTGTTAGTGAAAATGCTTTATATGTGGCCTCCTGTGACAAGATTCACTGCTTGGACACAACTCCACAGATTAACATAAACTTTAGGGAAAAAAATGGTATTTTATGCTCATATGATCACATTCATACAGTGCTGACTGCATTTAAACAAAAACTGAATGATCCCAAAGGCAGTGAGAGAAGAAAGTAGGAATTGAATTCCAGGACTAAGAGGAAAATTAAAAATTAAAGACACTTAGATAAAGCAAGAGAATAATAATAGGTAAAAATAAGCACAAATGACATCCATAAATTATATCGATAGTGGTACCCAACATGTTCACATATTCCCGGTGTTTAAAAGGGCAGTTAAAGCTGCCTAAGTCCAGGATACTCTGGTTGGTGAGAAAAAAATATTTCCTTTTTGATCTGGAACATATGGACAGAAGAATAAAAAGAACATCCAAAAATAGAATAAACCAAGGGCAAGCTTTAACAGATAAGAAGGACAGAGAAGGCACAAAGGTGGAAATAAAGGTGTCACAGGAACTAGGATGGGAAAATAACTTGGACAAGCAAAGAGATTCCATTAGTTTTGCCTACTTCCATAGACAAACCACAATTTTCTCTAACAGTTGATTCACTGCCAGGAAAATCTTTACATCGAATTCTAAACAATCAGTTCAGTTGTCACTCAGTCCTGCCTGACTCTTTGTGACCCCATGGACTGCAGCATACCAGGCCTCCCTGTCCATCAGTAACTCTCTGAGTTTACTAAAACTCATGTCCATTGAGTCAGTGATGCCATCCAATCATTTCATCCTATGTCATCCCCTTCTCCTCCTGCCTTCAATCTTTCCCAGCATCAGGATCTTTTCAAATGAGTCAGTTCTTNTGTGGTGATTCACACAGTGAAAGGCTTTGGTGTAGTCAATAAAGCAGAAATAAATGTTTTTCTGGAACTCTCTTGCTTTTTAAATAATCCATTGGATGTTGGCAATTTGATCTCTGGTTCCTCTGCCTTTTCTAAAACCAGCTTGAACATTTGGAAGTTCATGGTTCACCTACTATTGAATCTAAACAATCACCAAAGCATATTGAGCTCTAAACTTCTGTTTCTAAATTTGTGATAGTTCTGTTCACATCTTCTCCATTATTTAATGTTCAGTGGAATCAGCAAACAATAACCAGTTATACCCATAGAAAATTCCAACAATTACCATAAATCAGAGCTAAATTGTTCACAAAGTGCCATGCTTCAGAAAAAGCAATTTCAATTGAACAACCACATGTGAAGAAACAAAGCACTAGTACATCATCACCCTGAACTGTAGATCAATAAACAAACACAAGTTAACTTCTACTAAAGCATATAATTTAAAAACTCCAAGAAAAAAACAAGTCTCATTACAAGATAGTGAGATCACAGTCTTATAAGAGATAAATGATACATGGATGGACACACTAATGGATGGATAGATGATTAAGGGTGAGATTGAGAATGGTCATATATAAATTTACATGAATATATACCAAACTATTATGTGGATATCATGGAGGGACCAGGAGTGACATGACGAGAAGATCATTCTCCTTTATTTCATATACTTAAAAATCGTTTGACTCTAGAACACTGAATGTATATTATTTATAATCATTTTTATACATATTAATCTAAGCACATTTATGCCATATAACAGTGCAACAATAATAAATACAAACAGAATTCTGTTGATTTGCTGCTGCTGCTGCTGCTAAGTCACTTCAGTCGTGTCCAACTCTGTGCGACCCCACAGACAACAGCCCACCAGGCTCCCCTGGTCCCTGGGATTTTCCAGGCAAGAACACTGGAGTGGGTTTCCATTTCCTTCTCCAATGCATGAAAGTGAAAAGTGAAAGTGAAGTCGCTTAGTCATGTCCGATTCTTCGCAACCCCATGGACTGCAGCCTACCAGGGTCCTCCGCCCATGGGATTTTCCAGGCAAGAGTACTGGAGTGGGTTGCCACTGCCTTCTCTGTCTGTTGAATTAGGATAATTTAATATTAAACCAAAGAAGAAGACCAGAAATACACTCATTATTACGGCTTGTACAAATTGTTAATAATAAAATCATAATTACTTTGGTCCTAATGCTTGCCCAGAACTGATGACCAGACTTGTTATATGAAGTTGGGATTCTCTGGAGTGTTATTAAGATCTGCAGACACTTGTTATTTGGTAGCTACAGGTGTGAACTGTTAGCTATTGAATTGAGCTGAGTATTTCTATTTCTCAAGGTCCCAGAGCCTTCTGACCTTTTGAAACACCAAAAGAATGAATGTAACTATACAGTTTTGAGCAGCGACTTGATGGTGATAACATCACCTAGGGTAGACTCTGTCCCTCTAGCCCCATTTATGTCTTTGTCATTTTCTTTCTTGTTTTGAAACAAAGAAGGAATTTAGATGAAGCTTTAACGGTTCAAAATGAATAAAGCAAGCTTAGGCTTCTATGCAGGTCAAAAGAAGAAAATGCTGTAAGCCACTCAGAAACAGGAATGGTACAAGAGGACCTGACTGTTGTATGGAGAGCAAGGTCATCAACAAGTAGTTAGAAAGCAGTCATAGCCCTCGCTCCTAATGACAGGTACCTTGGCAGGTACAAGGCAAAGCAAGGCTACACTAGCAGGATGAAAATAGTGACCTGAGGAAAATGTTGAGATGAACACTCTATTTGTCTTTTGGGATGGGGTAAAAACTAAAACACAGTATTAATGAGTAGCCACATACAAGCAAGGAAGGGCCAGAAAAGGGTAGGGTAAAAACTCAATGGAAGGTAATCAAGAACAAGACAGTGGTGCAACTGGCAGCCTAAAGTAATAATGCAATTAGCACTTCAGGATTAATTTTCTGAATTATCAAATTGCCTAAAAAGAACAGAGCATCAGCCAACAAGTAACTTCACCACTCAGAAAAATCTGCTCCAGCATACATCACCTTAACTAATACCCACGGTAAAACCTATTTATGTTGCTGACCATAGAACTATACTGGTTGTTATCGTTGTACACTTAAGGCTATACGTTTTACCTTGGGGCCCCTAACCATGGGTGGTGGAAGGATTACACCCAAGAATTTAATGAAACAAATCAATGCCACTTATTTATTTTGTTTATGTTCATCTACACCCCTTTTAATATCAAAGAAATCTCTATATAAGTCTTCTCTACTATTAACTACTTGCTGAGGAAAAAAGGTAAAGCTTCCAGGCTTTTGAGAGAGTTAGGGAGTTTTCAGTTCACTGAAGTGAGAATTAGAGTCTCTAACAGGAATACGAATCAGGTACCCACGTCCACAATGACATCAGCTGAAAGGCGTCCCTGAGCCCTGCCAGGCCTTCCCGGATGCCCTATGGGAAAGCAGAAGCGCCTTCTGGAGTGTGCATTGCACAGTCCCACAGCTTGGTCCTGTTAGCCAGACCTTTCCGCTGACACTTCGAAAAACACCCTGTTCCTGTTGATTTTACATCTCCCCCCTTTTAGAAATTACCACACTGTGGCTGCCACTTTATTTTAATATGAATCTCTCCTAGAAGATGCAAACCAGCTTTTCAAACATAAACCTTAGCAGTGGAAAAAAGAAAAATAGTTTTAAAGGGAACTAAAATAAGAATCAATGTGTCTTCCGATCATGACCACAGAATACATTTCTTAGCACAGTTTCATGCCATAAGCTTCCTGCTTGTGTCATGACATATTAAAAATTTTTTACTTCCATTTAAAGACTATGGATTTGCTCCAGCTGCCATAATCACTTATATGTCTAACATTTATTTAGCATCTGTCTACTTTTCTATCAGTGGCACTTGTCTTTCATTAATCTTTTATCATTTTAAAGAAGGATTTTCAGCAAGTTTTCTAAATTTAAGAGTAAATTAGGAGTTTGAGATAAACATATACACACTAATATATATAAAATAGGCAAACAATAAGGACACACTCCATAGCACAAGGAACGATACTCAATATCACGCAATGCTGTGAAACACAGCACTGTAAATTAACTATACTTCAACCAAAAAAAAAAAAAAAGGTTTAAAAAACAGTTGATAACCAAATATCAATGCAAAATATATATATATATATATTTCTTTTTTCTCAATAAATTCTTACAAATTATTTTTATTGAAGTATAGTTGAATTTCCCATAAATTATTTTAACATAATTTTATCAATTAACAATACAATTTACACATGGTTAAAGAAATATTTCACCCTGAGTTTGAAAAAGGGGGAAAAATATCTCTAACTTTCCCAGAAAACACAGCTTTAACACTCGATGAGGTTCCAAAAACACTGAGAAAATATTCTATAAGAAAAACAGATTGTGTAGTTGCTGTCCTAAATAATATCTGCAGCCTCCCTTGACTACACAGCTGTACAGGCCAAGTGTGATGTAGCAGCCTAAAAACTGAAATTCTGTGCTGCTTCAGTAATCACAGATCCTTACTGTCCAGGGGCTCCATTAGCCATGTTCCAAGAGATTGGCTCCCGTCCATGCAGGTGGACTTCCCTTTAACTTAGATATGTCCTTCCACCAAGGAGAATTGAGGGAAGCAAAAGATTATACAGAATGTTTTTTTTAAGCTGTATTAGAAAATCAGCCACTAACCAAAATTACATACCTATGTTACAAACGCAGGGAGAAAAAGGTAACTCTTGACACTGGACCATAATGGATTCCAATTTTAGCTCAAAATTTCAATGGGTTTGGAATTCCCATCACCAACCACTAAAAGGAGAGAGCTATAGATGATAGCACCATATAAAGTGCTTTATTGGCACTTTAGGTAATAACAGTTAAGGATGATGCAGAAAGTAAAATCGAAGTAAATTAATCATGTATAATACTTGTTTTTGATTAATACAATTGGAATATTACTACATTAACTAAATGTTCATTCGAAAATGTATGGTTTGAGAAGCTGAAATATGTTCATGCAGAAGGCATATCAGTGGGTTGGGAAGAAAAACAGTGCTTTACTAGCATCTGGGAGAATTAATTCATTCAATAAAGTAGAAGAATAAAATAAATATGTATGTATATTTTCACATAATTTAAACCAAGAATAGCTAACTTTTCATCATTCACATTAAAGGAAAGGAACCGTGCATGGCTAATCTAAAATCAAAAATACTTGATTGTGAAATGTTTCAGATTATTTTTCTGCAAACTAAAACTTCTCAGAAGGTTTCACTTAAGTACATATTTTAAATGGGCTTTCTAAATTGAGTAAATGAAGGTTAATGGGTAAAACTGAAAATCGTGAGATAAGTTTTGCAGAAGTTGTTTTCTTTATAATATACAAATTTTCATATATAAACATGCAATCACACTTAACCTCATACTGTGCTACTAAAAGCGTTCTCAGCTATATTTTTATTCTAGCATAAGATTTAATCAATGTGCAATGCATTTTTCAATTTTTTAAAAGTACAACTCGGAAGTCATAAGTAATTTATATCAAATGAATGATGTGGCCATATTTACATTTTATGGCTCTCATAACCATATATGACTCCGTCCATGGTTTTATTCATATACTAATGTAGAGTCTATAAACTTTCTATAAGTTTTCTGAAGTACAGAATTAGTTTTTTTTTTCATGCAGCTTCATACTAGGAATTAGCCATTTTCAATTTTATAAAAAGTATTTTGAAAAGATAAAATGTTAGCATTCTAACTTTTCAACATAGAGACTGTCTCAGAAAAATAAGATGTCAGAAAGGGCCTCATGGAGAGAAATAATTCATATACATTCTCCAACAGGATTCCTTTGTAACAGCTTAAATACAGTAAGACAGTCAATGAAGGTGACAGAAAAGTCCCAATCTAACAACTACATAAGGAAAAGAAGCCAGATAATTACTGCAGATATCTGTGTAACAAAGAATGGAAAAGAAAGTCTACCAACATAAAATAAAAATAAATTATATAACTTATAGATTCAAATTTATTCTGTATCATTAGATCTTGTTTAATACATTTTGTCAATAAGTAAATCTAGTTTGAATTTTGTACTGAAATAGCAACAATTAACCTCACATAGATTTCATGTTTCATTAAACTATCTTAATGAGCATCTAAGTCTATTATCTTCTAGAAAATATAATTGTAGATCAACTCAAGTAGGGAGATAAAATTAAAAAGGGAGAATTCCTCAGTCTAAAAGATTTTTTCCAATATAAAGACAATAAATATTAAATATGAATAGGAATAAGAAGTACATAATGTGCAGATAATCTCAATCTCCATCTTTCTGATAACGTTTTCCAGGCAATCAGAGAACAGACACAGGCAGAGGGCCCTTCCTCATCCCCCAGGAAGGGGATATGCTTGGCTTGGGAGAGTAACAATGTGCTCCCATCATAAACGACACCACCTCTTCCTCCCTAAACCAAAATGTATCAAAGAAGAGCTCTGCCACACCCATATATACTTATACACAACATATTTTTACGTACTTATATGTATGGATGTGAGTTGGACTGTGAAGAAAGCTGAGCGCCGAAGAATTGATGCTTCTGAACTGTGGTGTTGGAGAAGACTCTTGAGAGTCCCTTGGACTACAAGGAGATTCAACCAGTCCATTCTAAAGGAGACCAGTCCTGGGTGTTCACTGGAAGGACTGATGCTAAAGCCGAAACTCCAGTACTTTGGCCACCTGATGTGAAGAGTTGACTCACTGGAAAAGACCCTGACGCTGGGAGGCATTAGGGGCAGGAGCAGAAGGGGACGACAGAGGATGAGATGGCTGAATGGCATCACTGACTCGATGCACATGAGTTTGGGTGAACTCTGGGAGCTGGTGATGGACAGGGAGGCCTGGCATGCTGCGATTCAGGGGATCGCAAAGAGTCAGACACGACTGAGTGACTGAGCTGAGCTGAATACAGACGGGGCTTTGAATCCCATGGATAGAGGAGCCTAGAGGGCTACAATCCATGGAGTCTCAAAGAGTCAGACAGGACTGAGTAACTAATACTTTCACTTTCCCCAACGGCTCAGCAGGTTAAAGAAGCTCCTTGCAATGCAAGAGCCTTGGGTTAGAAGCCTGGGTTGGGAGCACCCCTGGAGGAGGAAATGGCAACCCACTCCAGTATTCCTGCCTGAAAAATCCCATGGACAGAGGAGCCTGATGAGGTACGACCCATGGTGTCACAAAGAATCAGACATGACTGAGTGACTGAGCATGCATACAATACATATTAGACATACATACTTAGATATACTAAAAATGTAATATGTAACTCCTAGCCTTAAAAAAGTAATAAGATCTTATACACATGAGCTTTGAAAGAAGGCTTTAAAGCAAGAAAACCTAGTTGATGAAAGAAAACGAAAATGTATATAAGGAATATGAGTGATCTTAAAGACAATATTTCTATACTTAAACTCCTCATCCCCACAAGTGAATTATGAAGTAAACATAAGTGGCCATAGCTAGGCTCAATGTTACAGAAGAATGGAAGAAACTCATACACTGAAAGTGAAATACAGTCCAAGATGGAAAGAAGAGTAAAAGAAAAAAAAAATGAGGGGAAGGATATGAAAGAAATAAAAAAGGAACATAAGTTTCAGAGAGGCAGGAAAAAAGGACGGAAGCAAAGAAGCTATTAGAGGAGTTGGCTTACAGGGAAACAACTTGCTTTGGGTGAACAGAAAGGTTTGAGCAAATTATTCCAGTTTGGGGAAGAAGACTAAATCACAGTCTAGCTGAAGAATGGCTGGAAACTAATATTGAGGAATATAGGGAAATATGTGAGAAACAGTAACAACAATGGTACACGTATATACCAATTTATAGTTTGCAATGTACTTTCACTGTTTCATTTGATTTTAACCAAAGTGAGTTAAGCCTACTTTATAAGTAAGACATGCAGATGACATCACCCTTATGGCACAAAGTGAAGAAGAACTAAAGAGCCTCTTGATGAAAGTGAAAGAGGAGAGTGAAAGAGTTGGCTTAAAGCTCAACATTCAGAAAACGAAGATCATGGCATCTGGTCCCATCGCTTCATTGGAAATAGATGGGGAAACAGTGTCAGACTTTATTTTGGGGGGCTCCAGAATCACTGCAGATGGTGACTGCAGCCATGAAATTAAAAGACACTTACTCCTTGGAAGAAAAGTTATGACTAACCTAGACAGCATATTAAAACGCAGAGACATTACTTTGCCAACAAAGGTCCATCCAGTAAAGGCTATGGTTTTTCCAGTAGTCATGTATGGATGTGAGTATACATTCATGGACTATAAAGAAACTGAGCAGTGAAGAATTAATGCTTTTGAACTGTGGTGTTGGAGAAGACTCTTGAGAGTCCCTTGGACTGCAAGGAGATCCAACCAGTCCATTCTAAAGGAAATCAGTCCTGACTATTCATTGGACTGTTGTTGAAGCTGAAACTCCAATACTTTGGCCACCTGATACGAAGAGCTGACTCATTTGAAAAGAACCTGATGCTGGGAAAGATTGAAGGCAGGAGAAGAAGGGGACAACAGAGGATGAGATGGTTGGATGGCATCACCGACTCAATGGACATTAATTTTAGTAAACTCAGTGAATTGGTGATGGACAGGGAGGCCTGGCGTGCTGCAGTCCAAGGGATCTCAAAGAGTTGGACACAACTGAGCTACTGAACTGAACTGACAAGTAAGATGAGGAATCTGTGATTCAAAATATTAAGTGATTTGCCTCTCTCTTTCTCTGTCTCACACGGAGCAAGTTAAATGTACCACCAGGACATGATCTTACATCTCCAAATATTTTAATTGCGTTTGCCGACATCTACCCAAACACCTTCCCTTTCCCTTCATTATATTTAATCCATTAGAAAATTCTTAAATGAGGGACTTCCCTGGCAGTCTAGAGGTTAAGACTCTGTGCCTCATGGCACAGCCAAATACAAAGAAAAAAAGATCATTAAACACTAAGTGAGACCTACAACATATTAAACACTAAGTGAGACCTACATATAACTATATGGAGTGGTCACTTCCTATGCCATGGTCTGCTTTTGCCACTGCCACTGTAGGCTTTGGAAACACTACTCCTTTCTTCTGGAAAACTCTCTTCTTACACCTCCTCTCTCCTCCTCCTTCACACTAACACCCATTCTTACACTCAAAATCATTAATTCCTACTCATGACCTCAATCATCACTCTTGCACTATAATTTCAGTGCTACTTGCTTTCATAAAACCATGAACCTAGTCTCCATAGCACTGATCAATTGTACATTTATACAGTAGATTTTTGGGTGTGATTATTTGATTAATATTTGCCCTACAACTAGACTAAGTTTCATGTATAGAAGGTCCACATATGCCCTCTTTTATTCTCATTCTTATTTATTAATTCATTAATTAACTGCTGTGTCCCCAGTACCCAGCACAGTACAGTGCCTTGCTATAGACAACTTTTATAAACATTCCTGAATGAGAATGAATGGAATTTACATTCTAGGGACAGCAGATCATACAGGGCTTGTATGTAAGCAATCTGGCTTTTTAGCTGAGTGCAATGGGAAGCTACTAAAGGACTTCGGGAGTGAAGAGCATGTTATATAATTTCAAATATTTAAAAACTTACTCTTTCCATTGTATAAAGAAAAGACAGGACATAAGAAACAGGATAAGGAAGGTATACCTGCCCAAAGAAAAAGCAATGGTACATAAGAGGAATTACTAAAGCCTGGCAAAGGCAAATCAGTAGAAACTAGAAAGATGCAAACAGATTGGGCACCTACTGGCCAATAAATGGACAGGCCTTGATACTGGTCATAAGCTCTTTATTGCCAAATTCAGATTAAATTGAACAAAGTAGGGAAAACCACTAGACCATTCAGGTATGACCTAAATCAAATCCCTTCTGATTATACAGTGGGAGTGAGAAGTAGATTTAAGGGACTAGATCTGATAGATAGAGTGCCTGATGAACTATGGACGGAGGTTCGTGACATTGCACAGGAGACAGGGATCAAGACCATCCCCACGGAAAAGAAATGCAAAAAAGAAAAATGGCTGTCTGGGGAGGCCTTACAAATAACTGTGAAAAGAATAGAAGCAAAAAGCAAAGGAGAAAAGGAAAGATATACCCATTTGGATGCAGAGTTCAAAAGAACAGCAAGAAGAGATAAGAAAGCCTTCCTCAGTGATCAATGCAGAGAAATAGAGGAAAACAACAGATGGGAAAGACTAGAGATCTCTTCAAGAAAATTAGAGATACCAAGGGAACATTTCATGCAAAGATGGGCTCGATAAAGGACAGAAATGATATGGACCTAACAGAAGCAGAAGATATTATGAAGAGGTGGCAAGAATACACAAAAGAACTGTACAAAAAAAGATCTTCATGACCAAGGTAATCACGATGGTATGATCACTCACCTAGAGCCAGACATCCTGGAATGTGAAGTCAAGTGGGCCTTAGAAAGCATCACTATGAACAAAGCGAGTGGAGGTGATGGAATTCCAGCAGAGCTCTTTCAAACCCTAAAAGATGATGCTGTGAAAGTGCTGCACTCAATACGCCAGCAAATTTGGAAAACTCAGCAGTGGCCACAGGACTGGAAAAGGTCAGTTTTCATTCCAGTCCCAAAGAAAGCCAATGCCAAAGAATGTTCAGACTACCACACAATTGCACTCATCTCACACGCTAGTAAAGTAATTCTCAAAATTTTCCAAGCCAGGATTCAGCAATACGTGAACTGTGAACTTCCAGACGTTCAGGTTGCTTTTAGAAAAGGCAGAGGAACCAGAGATCAAATTGCCAACATCATCTCGATCATGGAAAAAGCAAGAGAGTTCCAGAAAAGCATCTATTTCTGCTTTATTGACTATGCCAAAGCCTTTGACTGTGTGGATCACAATAAACTGTGGAAAATTCTGAAAGAGATGGGAATCCCAGACCACCTGACCTGCCTCTTGAGAAATCTGTATGCAGGTCAGGAAGCAACAGTTTGAACTGGACATGGAACAACAGACTGGTTCCAAATTGGAAAGAGAGTACATCAAGGCTATATACTGTCACCCTGATTATTTAACTTCTATGCAGAGTACATCATGAGA